>JAADWV010000479.1:0-26257 GCA_023336295.1 Pythium folliculosum | reverse complement strand
GTCCTCCGGCTTGCAGAGACGCGGAGCAACACCCATCGTGACCGTCGACAGAAGACCGTTCGTGATACCGATCGTGAGGTTGAACAGGATGTTCCACACAAGCGCAGCCTCAACGTGAGCACCGAAGATGTACACCGACGTACCCGCAACGCCCATCAACATGATCGGGATGTACGCAAGACGGAGGATCGAGAGACCGAACGAGATCTTCATCGAGAAGATCTTGTACACTGCCGCGGTACAGATGATACGGCCGATGAAGTCGCCGTAGTTGTACGAGCCGATGATACCCGGCGAGCAGTACCAGATACCCGTCACCTTGTACTCCTTGTCCGTGTACGGCGTCTTGAGGTTGCGGCCAGCGGCACAGCCGAAGCCCGGGAACACCGAGAGCGACACGAAGAAGATGAGCCACTGCGTGATGGCGGGCATCCAGATGATCGTGAACACGCGCACGAGGTTCTTGACGTTCTGCACCGGGTTCAGGGCCAGGTCGCGCTCGCGAGTCGCCGCCTCGTTACGCTCGAAGAGGAACTTGATGCACGGCAGGTTGGTCACCTTGATGTACAGGAAGACGGCCGCCACGAGAACGATGATCAGGAGGCTAAAGAAAAGGTAAAACGCGAGCTCGTCCGACGACTTGGTGGCCTTCGTGCCGCCGACAATCAGACGGAGGATCGTCGCAATCGAAACGTTGAGGATACCGGCGCAGACGTTGCCGATCTGGACGGCGTTCGTGAACTTCTCCACGGGGAAAAGGGCCGCAAGGGAGTAGTACGTGGCCTCCGAGAGCGAGTTGCCGAAGCCGATCGTGCCGAACATGATGAGCACGAGGAGAGCACCCGTGTTGGGGTTCGAGAAGTCAATCGCGCTGAAGACCATGATGAGGATGGCGCACACGATGAAGATCGAGTAGCCCACGAAAACGCGCGGCTTCTGGCCGAGCTTCTTGTCCACGCCGGTGACGATCTGGATGAAGTGTCCGATGACCATGGGCCAGGCCGTGACGACAGTCGTCAGGAACGAGAAGTCGTACTTGGTATCGCTGAACTTGGTCTGGTAGTAGTTCTGCGCCGTCAGGCACGAGTAGTACGCCCAGAGCACCGAGCCGTTCAGGAACATGAGCGAGTAGTAGATGAAGCTCTCGTTCTTCTTGATGTCGTCCCAGATCTCCTGCGGGATGCCGTCCGAGCCAGTCTCGAGCTGGTCCTCCTGGATGAGCTTGTCGTTCTTCGACGGCGAGTGCATCGTGCTTGACCTTGTCGTTCTTCCGAGTCTTGCGTCTGCTGGAGAGGATTGAAGAATGAGTGCCGTGTTGGGAGGCGTGCGGTGCGAAGGCGGTCGTTGACTGGTGGTGCCAACGCGGGCGGTGGCGGTCCCTCCTGTGGCGGTACGGTCCCAGAACGGTAGAAGGGCGCACCCAGACGAGTGAAGTCCCTCCGCACGCGGACAAGCGGCGCGTCCCCGACTTGCGGAACCAATCGATTCGGCCCGCCGCAACTTGGTGCCGGCCAGACGACCGCGGGGCGACGCGCGCGCCGCCAAGTGCAAGCACATGGACGCGGCGGCCGCGCGTCGTTGACCGGCCGCGCGTACATACACTTTGTGGGGTGGTCATGCGGCGCGCCGCGCGGGTGTCGCAAACATCGCCCATGGTCGGCGGCCGTCATCAACCTTGCCATTTGCAGGTGATTATTGTGGTCGCTCCTGCCATGGCATCCAACAATGGATGTTGTTATATCAGTACATTTGGCGGTGGTGGCTGGCCTCAGCAGACTGGAACCGGCTCCTCCTCCCCAAGGGGTCTGTTTTTCACACATTCACGCTCTGATTTTTCGCTGCTTTTCGCCAACATGTGCGTACACACGTGTGGGCCAGCGCCACCCAAGACCCTAACTGTTCTCACATGCATCATGTATCAGCGGTAATTGATTTATGAAGCACTTAGCCAACATGCCTACGTTCTCAAACAGTATATTAGATCAAGGGTGTACCAGGTCTCCGGATGGTGGCACTTATGCATCGGAAGTGCGTGCCTGACCCGATACATTAGTTCAGTAGGTGTGGGCGGATAGTGTCGTTTTTCAGGGAGAATTTGAAGGAGACGATAGACTGGCCCCGGGGACCTTGGAGCGCAACGCGGCCCCGGAAGTGTACGGCGTCGCTGCGCATCGCTGCCGCTGTCGCCGTTCCAAGCAACCAAGGACTTCAACCGAGAAACTGATGGCAAGAGGGATGGGCTGACCATGTGGATACGACCGGTATTATTCGTCCATTCAAGTCTCCGCGCGGCGAGGGGTTCTTCGCATTCACGCGTGACACACAGCGCGTCCCCACCCACGTCGGAATATATTCATTCAGAGGCCATCAGAACGGGTGGCAGTGTTCAGTACAGTATTACTGTCTCTTGCTGCGGGCCCCGCATGCACGCCATGGCAAGTTGAAGCTAGCGAGTCCTGCATGCGTGCATGGCAACTTGAAGCTCGCGAGTCCGGCATGCATGCAGCGAGTTGAAGATCCGTTTCTTTAGCGCCAGTCTGGGTGTACGTCTACAGGCCGAGCCAGCCGTTCTCGCTGATGCCGTAGCCAAAGTGGGAGCCCGAGGCGATGCCAAGGAACAGGAAGAACACCATCACAGCGCCAGCGGTCTCACGGTCCTCCGGCTTGCAGAGACGCGGAGCAACACCCATCGTCACGGTCGCGAGCACGCCGTTCGTGATGCCGAGTGTGAGGTTGAACAGGATGTTCCACACCAACGACGCCTCGACGTGGGCGCCAAAGATGTACACCGACGTACCCGCAACGCCCATCAGCATGATCGGGATGTACGCGATACGCAGGATTGACAGGCCGAACGAGATCTTCATCGAGAAGAGCTTGTACACCGCCGCGGTACAGATGATACGGCCGATGAAGTCGCCGTAGTTGTACGAGCCGATGATGCCCGGCGAGCAGTACCACTTGCCCGTCACTGTGTACTCCTTGTCCGTGTATGGCGCCGCGAGGTTACGAACCGCGGCGCAGCCAAAGCCCGGGAACACCGAGAGCGAAACGAAGAAGATGAGCCACTGCGTGATGGCGGGCACCCAGATGATCGAGAAGACGCGCACGAGGTTCTTGACGTTCTCCACGGGGTTGAGGGCAAGGTGGCGTTCACGCGTGGCGGCCTCGTTGCGCTCGAAGAGGAACTTGATGCACGGCAGGTTGGTCACCTTGATGTAGATGAAGACCGCGACGAGCAGCACGACGATGAGCAGCCCGAAGAAGAGGTAGAACGCGAGCTCGTCCGACGACTTGGTGGCCTTGGTGCCGCCGACGATCAAGCGCAGCACCGTAGCGATGGTGATGTTGAGGATACCCGCACTCACGTTGCCGATCTGGACGGCGTTCGTGAACTTCTCCACCGGGAAGAGCGCAGCGAGCGAGTAGAACGTCGCCTCCGAGAGCGAGTTGCCAAAGCCGATGACGCCGATCATGATCAGCACGAGCAGCGCGCCAGTGTTGGGGTTGGAGAAGTCGATCGCGCTGAAGACCATGATGAGGATGGAGCACACGATGAAGATCGTGTAGCCAGCGAACACGCGCGGCTTCTGGCCAAACTTCTTGTCGACGCCGGTGACGATCTGGAGGAAATGACCACCGACCATGGGCCACGCGGCACAGAGCGTCGTCAAGAACGAGAAATCGTACTTGGAGTCGCTGAACTTGGTCTCGTAGTAGTTCTGCGCAGTCAAACACGAATAGTACGCCCAGAGCACCGAGCCGTTGAGGAAGATGAGCGAGTAGTAGATGAAGCTCTCGTTCTTGGTGATGTCGTCCCAGATCTCCTGTGGAATTCCGTCGGCACCCGTCTCGAGCTGGTCATCTTCGTTAATGAGCTTGTCACTCTTCGACGGGGAGTGGATCATGGTCATCGTGTAGGTTGCTTCGGAGTGACGAGATTTGACACGACACGTCGTGTTGGCGTCACAAGAAACAATGATGCGCGGCTCGAGCAGCAGACGAAATGCAACAAGACACCGACTTCCGCGCGCTCTCTCTCTCTCGAAGCTTGGTGGAGCCTGGATCGTCCGGCACGCTGCCGTGCAGCCAGTCGATCAGAGCCCCTCGAGCCACTCCATCCAGACGACAGCGAAACCAACCGGCGAGACATGAACCAATTGGACATGGACGCGGCAGCACTTGGCCCGAATACTTGCGCTGAACTCAGCTGAGACTCCCACTCAACAAGATGTTACTCGTGGTGCGCGCTCAATCCCTCCCCTCCTGTGGGCTCTGATACCAATACTACCGGTACGTAGTGAGGCTTGAGAGCAGCAGCACGCATTTCTCGGTCACCGAGAAGCATTCTGACCATGATGTTGGAGATAACTCATTCCAGTACATTTCAAAAATATGTCCAGCACACAAAAATAGTACGAAACACAAAATATCGGTTACCGTTCGGCAGCCTAGTATGTACTGAAGTATGTTTTTTGGCGGAAAGGTAGTTTACGACAACGGTAAAATTCGTGTTTTTGTTTTGGGGAATTTGCATTTTGGCACAGTAATTTTGAAATATTTGCAGATTGGCACCGTTCAATACCCCCATTGAGCAACCTCTTTCTTGTGTATGGGCATGCGTGCCCGGATGTCATGGCAAGACACAGTGACCTACACACATTTGAGTACGCGTTAACAATCCATAACGTGCCAACTATGTGTAGCGATCCAACATGAAGTAGCGTCGATACATTCCATTACGTGTTCACGTCTCATGCCTACTCTATCATGCGTCTCTTCGCAGCGCGGCGCTCGCACGTACGAGCGTTGTGACCACGGACACCACACTTCGAGCACCGGATGGGAGAGTCGTCGTTCACGTACTCGGAGCGGTTCCGAATACGAAGCTTTTTCGGGCGACCACGACGTTTCCGCACGTCCGGCGGGAGCGTCTCATCTGGAGCGATATAGCTGACATCGACAGGGGTCGAATAGGGGTCGAACACGTTGCGCAACTTCTCGGTCGAGTAGTACTCGGAGATGAAATCCGATGGCTCTTTCCCTATAGTTAGAAGAGCCGCGCACGCATGGACACATGGGTACTTGAACTCAGACCAAAAGCCACACGTACAATGTCGCCGAGGAATGTCGACCACCGCGAACGTGCGACTCGACTCTCGCTTGACCTCAAACAAGTCGTCTGTTACGGCAAAAACCAGTCGTTTCCGGCCACAGGAAATGAACCGCTTCACACGCGCCTCGACCCACGGTGCTGATTCGTTCGTGGACTTTGCATACTCCTCCCGCTTATCGTGCATACGTTGCTGGGTTCGTCGAACAATACCCGAAAGACAGCCGAACCACGAGTCATCTCGCTCGTCGAGCAGCCAGCTGTTGGAGCTCTCCGATATGTTCGTTGTCACCTGACCAAATCGAGCTCTCGGGAAAAAGCAGGTGACCCACTTCTCATTTCCAATTCCTACATCAACACGTGTCACAATGTTAGCACAGAACACTTCGTAAACGCCATTGGAATTGTAAACACATTACGAAAAGCGAACACGATATCCAATACAAACCTGTTAGATACTCAGTGGCGCCAGCGTGAAGTCCACGACACTCTTCGATCAGAAGCTCGTACTCTGGCCTTGAGAGAGCCTTTGCCAGCTTGTTGATGCGCTTGTTGCAGTCAGTGCGGAAGTTTGAGACGACGTTCTTCTTGATATGAAAACTGCAGAACCCGTGCGGGAGATTCGGAAGCACGGTTCGCATCGCGGTGTCGAGGCCCTTCTCTCTGTCGCTCATGAGGACAACGTCCACACGCTGCTGCAGATCGATACCTTCGTTGACTTTAGTCAGAAACCACTCCCAGTGCTCACCGTCCTCGATCATTCCGATACCAGCCGCAATAATCACGATGTCCCGGTTTGAGGAGAGTGCGCTGGCAAGAAAGAGAGTACCGCCTTCCTTGCACTTCAGGTGGCAGGCGTCGAAAGACAAGACCGGTAGGCAGAACTCGAAACTGCGTGCCCATGAGTTCAGCATAATGAATGCTTTCTTCACGTTGCCAGAGTCAGACTTCAGGAAGTCGATAATGCTGCCTGGATTGCTCTTTTCCATTCCTGCAATAGCATACGGTCACGCGTTAACATTCTCACATGTACAACCTTCACGTAGCGTGTCAACAAGTAGCATCGTGTAAACAATGCCAACCGTGTCAACATGTAAACGCGTCACGTACCGGTTAGCCACGGGAGAATGAGCCCGTAGCTCTTCATACTCGTCGTTGTGGATTTCTTGCGCAGACGTTCAAGCGCACGATAAGCCTGCGTATACGTCACTGTTTATCCGAGATCCGCTCTGGCCTTTGACATCACATCTGCCGGCGTGGGGTTCTCGTCGTAGCGGAGGAGATCACGACAAACATCGTCTACGATAAGCGCAGACGTGCGAGCATCACGCACCGGGCGGCAAGAGTGCATGACGTGGCAAGAGGTAACTTGAACAGAACCGCCAGGGCGAATGCGCCCATGCACGCCGTACTGGCATTCCGAGTCCTTACATCGAGCCGTAATTTTCTCAGCGTCGTTCGAGGGGTATCTGCACTGTGTGCGCGTCTACGTGGCAGGACATCACTTAGAAAACACAAGTAAAGCAAACACACTAGTCATCCGTACCTGTGCTGAGGCATACGCTATCAAGCGCCTAAATGCTTGCTTGTCCGAGAAGGACGCCCCTGGGAAGAAAGGCTCTTCGAAGTCGCTGTTTCCGTCTTCGTCGTCGGAGTGCATTTTCGACGGAGGGGGGCGATGGAGAACTGCGCGCCGAGTGAGCTTGGGAATTAATAAATTTTATTATGTCCGATCCGGTACCTTTGAATGTTGCTTGTATTTTATTTTGTCCCATACGGTGCATTTGGATGTTGCTCGAAAGTATCCTAACGTGTGGCTGTGACTGGGTAGCTACAGAGTGATTGTAAACTGACGATGTCGCTCGAATGTTGCGTAATCAGCGTTCTGTTCCCTTCTGGTACTCTAGCAACATTCCGTTCTCAATTCCCAAATCCTGAACCCGATCATGCCGTCCACGTACGGCACAACGAAGCGTGATGGCGTCGTGTGCTGCTTCCCCGGCTGCTACCGGTTCCTGACGACACAGCGCTTCCCCGACCACTTCGCCAAGCACCTCCCGCCGGGAGAGAGGTTTCGCGGGCGCCACCGCGACGAGTATGAGCGGGCTCTCCTCGATCCGTCTATCATCGACAGCGTCGAGGATAGCCCGCTCAAGGCTCTGTTTGTGTCATCCCTCACGCGGATCGCGCATCAGCTCGACGAAGTGGTGGCGCGCCTTGCCGTGCTCGAAGGCAGACTGCGCGCTTCGCCCGCGCCAGCCCCCGAGAGCTCTGCGAGTGACTCTGTCGCTCCCGCACCAGCGACGCCTGTGCGAGATGGTGAAGACTCGGACGAAGCCGATGCCCCCGCGCCTGCAAACTCCCCGGAGCCTGCTGGTGCGCAGCGACGCGCGTCTCCTCCTGCTACGCCACCATCGACGCCGAGAGCCCGTCGCACAACGCGCGCGACAGCGCAGCGGTCTGGTGCAAAGAAGCCTCGCACCAAGCAGTAGATGAACAGGCTATAAAAGGTTAACATGGATTTTTGGGAACGATATGGAAGCACGCTACACGTTGTGAACACGCTACAGAATGTTAACGGACCATGGAATGTGAACATCGTGGCCATGGTTGCAACATGAGTGGAGGGCGGTGCCAATCTGCAAATATTTCAAAAAAACGGGTGCACAATGCAAATTCCCCTTTTGTTTTCGGTGTACAGTCGCTTCCCTTTATAAGGACCCGATTGGTTCATCGAATTCGGGTATGTCCATTTATCGTGCACAGCAATAAGCGAGCTTTCATGACTAGAAACCTCACTTTAGTGCAAGTTAATTCTCTCAGCGAAGATGAGAGCCGGGGGAAAACCCGTGATAGGACCTCCAAATTGTGACATATACAAATTTCGAGAGTTCTTAGTGACTGATGACGACACTTTTCTTGCAGCACGTCAAGACGCGTGGATAGCAATACCGGCTTTACTCTTTTCAGTAATGCGTGTACTATATTGTGAAATCGAGAACCAGTGCGAGTGCGAGACCCAGGACACTACTCGCTGCCACGTGGGATGGAGAGCTATGCCCCCCTCCCAGCATGCCAACAAGAACGGATCAAACGTATGGCCCCCGCACTCCCAGCATGCCAACAAGAACGGATCAAACGTGTGCACCGGAGGAGTGGCCGTGGACGGGCCTTCAAACGTCATCCAGAAAGAGAGAAGAGGAGATGGCAGAGAGAAAGAAAGAGAGGACAGATTTCGAGATGTATGTGTCCTAACTGGAGATACAATTAGGCGCTCCGCAGACACACGTGAACAGGGATAAGCCACTGTGGCGATACGAGAACGTCAACTCTGTGAGTGGGGCTATGTCACGAAGCGCGAAGATGCCGAGTCGAACCGTATTCGTCCAATCCCACTCGTACATCACACGATTGGGTCGGCAGGAGTGGTTTATGAAGCGACTTGCGTTCCCGCAATTCGAAGCATCAATGTAGAGAGCGTCTCCATCGTCTGTCTTCGTCTTGAGTTCGACCAGGTACGACTTGTTTGATCGCGATGCGGCCTCAGGTGCGTACAGCATTTCGCCAACGTACTCAACCACAAACGCTCCAGCTGAAATGAACTCGTCTGTCATCACACCATACCCCACCGGGGTCTGTATCAAATGGAGCTGATGGCTCGTCACGAACCGATTGCCACAGTGCTGCCCAACCGAGCACGAGGTGTCATCACAAACCGTACTCGTCGACACGTTGATGCAGTGACTGGAACCGTCTGGGGCGCAGCATCGGCTACGACAAGCACATCGCCGTCGATATGCTTCTTCACGATCACGCGCTCGCTCAGAGACCGGAAATGGACGCTCCACAAGGAATAGATTGCGCTGGAGAATGGAATCTCCCGCGGCCATCGCTCGATTGTGATGAAGTCGTGGGTGCTGCCGATGGATGTCGGTGCTACGATCGTTGGCTCTCTCTTGGCCATAGCTGTATGTTGGTATCACCGGGCGGATGGCACTCTGCGAACAAAGCCACATTTCTTCTTACTCCAGCACAGCAAGTACGGTGCAATATGAGCCTTGCCTCGAGGCATTGCAACGTGGGTGCATGATGCGGTGACCCAGAGAACATGGACGCTGATTTGAAACACAGCATGGGTAAAGTGTATCCCATGCTGAGCAGTGACTGTGACCAAAACCTACCACGAGGAGCTGCATAGACCGGCTGTGTGGGTTTTCGATTGATGCCGAAGCGGAGCCCGTGCAACGTCCGTGTCACGCGGCGTGCTTGCTGTCTCACCTAGACGCATAAAACCCAGCACGAGGAGCTGCATAGACGATCTGTGTGGGTATCCGATTGATGCCGCAGCGGACGAAGCGCAACACCCGTGTCACGACGTACATTCACCGGTGTTCGTGGATACAAAACAAACACTCTTCGGGTGCATAGACCACACGACGCGAGATATCATGTCTCTCTCACCTGAACTAAGTTTTGCGATAGCGGTAAACCCAGATCTCTACGCTTTTCTTCCCCGAACCCGAGACCTGGTGGAGGCGGTTGGACCAACTCACCGGACCTCATTCAGCATTTGGTCACAATGTCATCAATGCTCAAACTAGTGCTCGCTGAGCGTGCTGCTCAGGCAGAGGAAGAGGGTCGTCCTCCCTTCGACTCAGTAAACGACTTGCGCCGCTTCATCATCGACCAGACGCCTCCTCCGTACGCAAACGTTGCGCTGGAGATGTGCGTTCTGTCCGTGTCCAAGAGCAGGATCTCTCCTGGAGACTGGAGCCCATCGACAAGAGTTCACGTTCGGACTTTCGTGCGCTCGCCACCGCGTTTGAGCACCTCGATTCCCACCGCAGGAACCGATTCGTCTTTCAACTGACGCTTTGGAAGGACAGAACCGCCTCGCGAACAACGTCCAGTTCCGTGAGGGGTTCGCCTACCACTTCACCAAGGTCCACGCGTTGACCATACGCTACAGCTGCCCTTGCGGGAGTATCCAGCTTCGAGATGGTTTCACCGCGAAGCGACTGTCAGAGGCTGACGTGGCATGTGTCCGGGTCGCAGGTATGTCTCAACATAGATGCCTTGCAATCATTCGTCTCCACTGAAAATTTCTGTATGTGATTCTGAACTTGTTTTAGTTACGTCAACTTTCATTCACCCGACACCGCAGCTGACAACACCGCCAGTCCACACGCCGGCGCTGGCGATGGTGGAAGAAGACTCTGAGAGCAAAGTCCGCCCGCCGTCTGTCGATCAAGGTATAACTCTTCGGTGTTGGATGGTTTCTCGTTCTCTCTATTGACGTATGTTGTTGTACAGACACGGATGCATCGGAGTCCACGGCATCGTTGCTTTCAAAGAACGTCGATGGTGCGCTGTATTTGTACGGTACTTTATCTCCTAAGTCAACGCTCACCCGTCTAATGTGCAGGCGCTTTCTCGCTCGATGCTTACCGCGACGACGAGTCTCAGAACGTTTCGGAACGACACCAATCTCCCAAGCGCAAGGCGCGTGATGTGGAATCTCGCGAAGCGCAGTTTGTGTCACCGCCGAAGCGCATGAAGACACGCCCGCAAAAGAACGCAGCGTTGTGAAGTTTTACGGTCCCGCTATCTGTCTCACAAAAGCTGCCAGAACTCTCGCTACCACTCTCACAAAAAACTGCCACTTCTTCATATTTCTGCATCTCCGTAGCGATAATGGATCTTTGCCGTATTTTGCATATTTCTGCAGTTCCAAAGCGATAATGGATCTTTGCCAAGACAAATTTTGGTTTGAGGGAACATCCATGAGCCAATTGGTGTGGCTCTTGAGTTAGCGACAGAGTAACCATGGGGAAATTGTTTGGACTCATCATCTCTTCTGAACTAGAATGTGATGCGTTTCCAGGAGCCTGAATTTTCAGGAATCCAACTGGAGCTCATTCTCCCGTCAGCCACGAGACAGACAAACCGCGCCAACACGGCATACCTAAAACCGCCTTCCTATCGATTGACAGTGAACACCCGCCATGAGAGGAGAGGGAGGGCCGGTGAAGAAGCGAAGGCGCGCTATTCGGCCCATCGGTGCCAACGAGCGCATCCAAATGCCTCGCAGCGATGTCTACACTGCAAACGAGCTCGATGAAATAGATGCACACCGCGCTTTCCGGATCCCTACACCTGACCGCCTCCACCATATCCAAGAGAGAGCAGCATACAAGATGAACACTGGCAGAAACAATGCTTCCCTGTTGCGTTTGCGAGCTCGATTGTGAACGGAACGACATCTCTGTTTACAATCCGACAGACCCATTGCTGGCTGTAAGTACCGCGGCGCCATGAATAGTCCCCACAAATCGCTTACATAAAAGTTTTCATGCAGGAAATGCGCCGACGTTTGGTTGTCCGGGAAGAGATGAACGTTCCGCTCTTCATTCAAGCTCAGTACGACGCATCTCACATTGACAAACGATTGGAAGGATTGTTGTTACTCCCCGACGGTAAGAATAGTCTGCTCCATTTGCTTCGACCAACAGGATCCTCACTACTTAATCACTGGCATTTGGTGTAGCAATCCCCCATACCGACGGCATCTTTCAATTGATGATCTGCAACACCTGCATGTCCCACATGAGAACTGACAAGTCCGACTTCCCGCCAACGTTCGCTATCGCGAATGGCAACTATATTGGGCGGATCCCGGATGAATTTTAGCTCACAAGAACCGATGAGCAGGCCGTTGCACTCGTGTCGCCGTGCATGTCGCTGTCGACGGTGACTGTGGGGCATGTCGGAGCCTGAAGTCACATCACTACGTTGTAAGAAACACGGAGGGGCCGCTCGTCTCGATGTTGCCTACAGGTCTATCTACTCGTGTCCGTGTGACAATGGTTGGAAGCATGACCTCAGTCCAAGCAGCAGCATGTAGAAAGGGGTACGAGATCAACCTCCCTCGCTGCCGAAGTACCCTTGCATTCCTGTACAAAAACAACCGAGACTATCAAGCCTACATGGAAGAAAACCATTTTGGTGACAATGGCGATAACCTCCCTGATGTCTGCGAAAGCCATGTCGTGGCCGATCATTGCGAAGAAGCGGGTGCAGTGGGGCCGATTGACGAGGCCGTTGTCAATGAAATCCGCGACGACAGTTCCTACTCGCGTCGTGGTGTGGATGAGGGTGCGCCATCGCATGAAACGGTATGGGAAGACAGATCTAGTGTCATCTTGCCGCTGGACCCAGGCCACCCAAATGGCTTCACAGACGTTCTCCTACGGAAGTCCAACAGCTTCGTGTCGCTACAGTCATGGGCAGCTTGTACAAGAATGTTTCCTGTATTGTTCCCAGGTGGCTGCGGTGGGCCTACCGAACCGAGGAAGCGCCATGTCACGGTTCAAAAGTGGATCCAGCGGTGTCTTCGCATCCACGGGCATGCATTTGAACGCCACTACGCTTTTCTTCTACTCGCCTTCGACTATATCGCGTCAAAGAATGCTCGCGACACGCTTTTTGTCAAGATGCACGTATCTTCCACTGCTCTCACAGCTTCCCAGATTCCTCGAAGCACGCTACACGAGGCGCTCAAGTACTACGAATATGTCGTTGAAGCACAAGCAAGGGGCTGCAAACCTCGGCCCCCACCTCCTGACGTACAGCGAGTTGTGGATCTTCGGCGCGGCATAAGATCCTCTGAGTCAGCATTTTACGGATCAAATTTGAGTCGGATGCGCGCCCGTCACGACGTCTTCGGTATGCTCAAGCGATTCGGGCCAATGCAACTGTTTCTCACTGTATCCCCTGTTTCGTCTGGCACATACAGCATTGCCGTACGATCAGGTACGGTCCAACCCAGAGCTGTCCGGGAGGCCAATCTACAATTGCTTCCTAACAAGTCAGAGCGACGTGCCATCGCTGCACAGCACCCCAATGAGTGCGCTCGGTATTTTGTTCGTGTGATGGATACGGTCATTGAGGAGTTTCTGGGCTGGGATCAGAAATGCGGGTGCCCCAAGCGGGGAGGGGGTATTTTTGGCATCGTACGTGCGTTTGCAGCTGCCGCAGAAACCCAGGTTGCTGGTGATCTCCATGCGCACCTGGTTGTATGGCTGCACGGCTTCCCGCAGACGTCAGCTGCAATCGGCCAAGCTCTTGAAGTGGACGAGGATTTCCGGTCTCGGCTACTCGGCCTCGCCAACACAGTTCTCACTACGGTACCGCCATGCACGGCGAGCGATGACGTGTTCACGTGTCCGAAATGCCACTCTGCAAACGCGCTGTTTCCTATCGTCCCTAGCGTTGGTGCGTTCAGACGTCCAACCGCCGGGGGGAGACCTGAGGCCACATCCCAATGTGTGCTGACAGCAAGAACACTGCAGCATACATGTGCAAGTATTGTATGAAAGCTCAGAACCCTGTGGAGAACAACGCTGCGCTATCAATCGCAGCATTTGCGAAGGCGGTCAACCGTGCTGACGGACTCCCACCGGAAGCCACACCAAACCGACACTTCCTATGATATTTCAAGACGAGCATTCTCGCACGCTTTCAACTGGTGGGCTTGCAACACGCGCGCGTGCACTTGTTGACAGCGTCAGAAATCTCAGCGCTTCAATTGTTTCCACCGAACGAGGCTACCGCAGAGTTGAACCCACTCCTGTCCCGCCAGACTTCCCAGTTGATTAATATGAAACCCGACTACTCAAAGGATCACTAACAACCGAAAGAGACACCATGGGAACGGAGCTGTTTATCCAACAGTTCCGCGACGCACGGACCCGACTTGAACGACTTCGGGAGTGTTTCGAGCCTGTGCCGTGGCGCCCGCAGCAGCTACCACCGCTAGAGCCATCACAACTTCCCGTGTTTCCAACCATCAAGATGACGTCAGCAGCATTCCGACTCAACTTCTGGCAGCATGCTATGTTCGAATTGGCTGCTCGCCATTTACTTTTCGCTTACTCCAGCGACATCGAGAGTGAACTACACGAACCTTTATTTCCCCATGGTCATGCGCTCCACCCTTATCAAATCATGCCACAGCTCCGTGCTTATATGGGAGGAGAGGCAGGTACGGGAAAGTCGACTGTCATTCATGCAATTCTCGCGTTTGCCGAGAAACGGGGACGAACTGGCACCGTCGAAACGCTAGCATTTACAGGCGTAGCAGCCATCAACATCCACGGACGAACGTTGCACAGTGCGCGGCATCTCAAGCTTCGGGGAGGAGAGCCGAGTGGCACGCCATCGCTCGAAATGAAATCCCGCTTCCGTCGGGTGGTTCTCGTCATTATCGACGAGATCTCCATGACCGATCAGAGGCTCCTAGGAGGGAATCGACACAGTCTCGAAGTCAATGTCGTCTCTACCCAAGGAAATCATGGGGAGGAAAGCATTTCCTGATGGTTGGGGATTGGTTTCAACTACCTCCCATCGGAGGAGCACCCTGTGAGTTGTTCTCGTCGTTGTCGTATTTTGTATTCATCGCTTACGCCTGATTCCCACGTAGGCTTCGCGTGCCCAGCGGTGACTGAAAGTCGACTACTTAAGGCCGGTTACGATGCGTACATGGCGATCAATGTCGTCGTTTTTCTTACGGAAAACATGCGAGCGCGTGACGACGCTGTGTACACGGAACTGCTCTCCGACTTACGATGGGGTCGGATGTCAAATGCTCAGCTCAATCTGCTGAACTCGCGCGTGCAGCCAACCTCGATACGCCCTCTATTCCCTCAGACCGAGACTACTACCGCCCAATCGTGGTGTCAACAAATAGGCTTCGCTGTGCAATCAACACCGTGATGACGTTTCGAGCTGCTGTCCGATTCAGCACACCCCTGTATGAGTGTTTCGCCATCCCCTCGTCGCGCTCAAGGACAATCGTTGACAAACTGACCAACACCAACAACGATCTAACGACCACATTCCAATCAGGCTCCTCGTTTACATTGGGATGCCAATCATGATAACCAGGAAGCACCCAGATCTGCTTGATGCCGAAGCTATTGCCAATGGTGTCCTTGGAACGATCACTGCGTTTGTTGCTGCATCGGATACTGACCCATTCGACGTCAACGTGGTCGAGAATGTCGAGGTGCGCAAGTTCAAGCAGCAGCCAAAGCTCCTTCTGGTGAAAATTCTGTCCTCCACGAAGTCATTCGCATTGGACTTCCCACCAGTTGTGATCGGATTGCCTCCTTTGAAGGCAGCGCTCAAGTTGGACGATATCCCCAATCTCTATCGCACAACCGTGACAGTGGAGCAGTTCCCAGTGATTCCTGCATTTGCGTGTACTACGGAAAAGCTGCAGGGCCAGACCTGTCACGACGGCATCATCGTCACCAAACTGGAAGGGCAAAAAAAAGAGATCCCGCGTCAAACTCTCTATGTTGCTCTGTCCCAATCAATCAGCCTCTCCAAAGTGACCCTGACCGAGCCGATCACGCGTGAGTATCTTGGTAAATTTGTGCCAGCACGACCAACCATTCGAGAAATGCAACGTTTGATTTCGCTCGTCAAGATGCCACCGTATATTACTACCTCTGTCGAGCAAGCATTCCAAGAGTGGATTCAAAGGCAAACCTAGAGCAAATATACAGCTTGTAAACCACCATGAACTGCTCCGGATGAGTCGCAAAGGTTTTGCAACCGCACACGCGAGGCAGCAGTCACGAAGCAACTCGAGCGTCGGGACGTTCGCGTCAGCTTCTTACTGACCACCCACTCCTACGCATACAGCGTAGCTGGAACCAGAACGAGATACCACACGACACGTGGCCGAAGAGAAACACAGCAAACGTCGTCAACTTCACGACAGTAGAGTAGATCGTTTGAACTGCCACAGTACCGCGGAAGTCGCTATCGTGTGATGTCGGTTCGAGAACGCAATCAGTTGCCACACCCACACACGGTGCCTAAGAGGCGTCACTGGTGGTCGCAGAGTGAGACCTATCTGCGCGCTTCGAGCTCACCACCGTCGATATGCAGAACTCCCCACGGTGCCACTACGTTCGGGCGGGCGCACCTGCCGTCGGCACGATATGGTGAACGTTCTTCACCTTCCGCAAAGACACAAAGCGATCTCTCATGCTGCCAACGACCCCCACAACCACGAGCACGACCAGCAGCAACTCGTCGTCGTCTCCCTGAGATGCGTGCCCGATGCCGTCGCAGCGCGATCAGCGGCTTCCGCCGCCCTCTCACGACGCCGCCGACTGCGCACCAGCACCACCACAGCAACAGCAGCGACTACTTCGAAGTACAACGACGACGAGAACGCCAACGCGCTGCGCCACAAGCGCCAGCGCCGAAGAGACAGTAACAACAGCGTGCACCTGCCGTCCCCGCCGCCGCCTCTACCACCGAGCGTCTTCATGGACTCGCCGCTCACCAAGCTTGTGCACACGCAGCGCCCGTACAATGTCCCAACTGGTATCGTACCTATTAGGATATCTACTGTAATGGGGACAATCCACTCGCCAGTGTTGAGTGGCGAGTCGCCCCGATGCCAGTCGCCGAGAGATCCCGTGCCGAGCAACGCGAGGCGCCACAGTTGAAATCCGAAGTTAGTGAATGCTTGAAAAACATATACAGACACTTTCTATGCACACTCCCTTTGTCAGAAGTTCGATATGCTCTTTTATAGAAGCTAAATCTATGTAGTTTGCAAATCTGGACATAAAAATCGCGTTCTTATGCTCTTGTGCTCTTTGTCGTAATACTGGACAATTTGACTTGATATTTGTATTGAGTTTTTCCGGACAGAATTGCTGTGTCCTTGTACAAGATTTGCTCTTGTACGGTAGGTCCTTATAAAGGGAAGCGAGTGTACCAACAATCCAAGGATGAGAATTTGGTCAGGACGCGAAGTCGCGGTTCCTGTGGGCGTATCAATGAAGAGGCTTGATCTTGCTGCGATACTGAAGGACGCTCGCCCTTGTGTCCAAAGATGCGCTCTTGGAGACGAAGATATGCTGGCTGTAAATGTGGAGACAGAAAAACAAGATAGTCTCGGTCAGAATCGACCAGATCAAACCAGCATCCTCTTGTTATGGCTCACAGCAGCATACATTCGATACCGCAGACCTCCGTTGACAAACAAGCATGTAGACAAGACAACGGTACCTGAGCACCTAGCGAGAAGCCGATTGGAACTAAAACAAACGCTCTAGAGAATTACACTCGAAAGCGCCAATGGAACAAAGCGTAGACGATGCCACTTGACCTGGCGCTCGTCAAACTCCGTACACATCCTATCTCACATGCTACACACACGTTTGAATACTACCCACGTGGCGCACGCACGATTCTTCGGTGTGGGCCGGTATTATGGGTAGTAGGCAGTCGTAATAATAACGCTCTCTGTCAAGCAGCTCCGTAGGTCTGAAAAATGAGTTTTCTTGTTGATGCGGATGCCCAGCCACTTTCCTAAATGCGAAAATCAAACGTTATCACCGCGGAGTCGTCAGCACACTGAAGTTCTTCATGACACTCTTAACGAATCGCGTTGTGGCTGAAGCACCAGCCATTCATCCAAGAAGAAGTCCTCTTGCTGCCGTGCGAGCAGCAGCCGGCGAAGAGGCGCAAGTACGTGGAGGTTGGCGGGCAGTTGCTCACGAAGGAGTTGCTGCACGCTCACGCGGAGGAGGCAGCGAAGAAGAAGCCAGCGGCGAAAAAGAAGCCCACCGCGAGGGCAAAGACGGCAAAGAATGGAGTCCAGCAACCAAAGCTGGCCAAGTCGACGCGAGCGGTCTCGTCTTGAGTCCGGCTTCCCCGAGCATCCAATCTGCGGAGAGTATGCTAATTGACAGTGTTACGGAAGCAGTCCTGTAGGCAACTTTGCCATCGCCTTGCAGCTATCGGGCGAGCGAGATATCTGCGGCGTTCAAACGACTCAGCGGACACGACGTTCTCTCTAATTTGATAATGTGACAACATTTATAATATCAACTGTAGGAGGTTTTGAGGGATTGTGGGACAGGAAACATGGGACGTCGCGGGTATACTGAATCGTATACGTTTCGATTCTCTTAAACTGATTCTGGCGCTTTTGAGCCTGTCCCACAAAACCCTTCATATCTTTGTCTGCACCCAAAACTAATCGCCTTTCACGACATCAGTCGATAGACACATGTTCGCGAGTCATCGTGATATCCGATTTATCGCCCAAATCGTTCTGAGACGCTCGGGATCGCTCTCAAGCTTATGCCCCAAAAGTTGCTCTTAAACTGACGTTTTACGTTAGTGTGATGTGAGCAAGTAAATTACGCTCTGCCAGAGCGACGACACAAATATATGTTTTCGATGACACAAATGTTTCCCTCAGCCGACACAAAATAATTGTGTCACAAAGCACTTGTGACGAATCAGAAGCACAGAATCTGTGCATCTGATACAATTTCAGGTTGTACGGTACTGGTACCGGTAAGGAAACTGATACCGGTTTCGTCTAATGTTGACTTCAACTTGGATGTCACTCTCACCATCGCCAAGTCCTCAGTGAGGACTTGTTGCTGCTCCATGCGTCACGCATGATGTACACGTCCACGCATGAAGCGTGCGACGTGTACATCCTAGTCGTGTGCTGCGTGATTGCCCACCACCGCACTGTTGGCTCTCGGCTAATCGTTGATCACTCTCTAATGGCAAGCACTGTTCATCGCAATTCAATCCTAACAGGGCATCCGAATATTGCGTGTGTGCTCCCCGCTAACCAAGTTGACGTCCACCATCCACAGTGAAGCGGTGTCCAGTGAAAACCTCTTACGGAAGAACTTCTGACTGTGCGTACGTCGTACAATGTAGATGCTGGCCCCTCAGTTAGCCCCGCGTGCGCAGGAGATGGCGAGTATGCCATTCTTTGAGATTCGACGCCATGTGGTCGTCGATGGTGGTGACGTAGGCCGTGGGCCATCCACGGTGTCAGATCTGTACGCTGTCCATGGCGGCGTTCGCCGCTGGCTCATCCATCTTGTTGTGCTACTGGTAGGACGTAGGCGCTGCCCCGTTCCAGCAGTGGCACCCCAAAGCCACCAGATAAGAAAGCTGCAGTGGTCACTCGAGGCAGAGGAGTTTTCAATAGATAAGTCTATTTACACGATACGAAAGAAGAGGAACAAGGAAGCCTCCGCGAGGCAGTAGAGACGGGTGTGGGCTTGGGCTAGCATACACTCGCAGCGACGACGTGGACAGATACCAGAGGTGACGGGAGCGTCCCTGGCACTCACAGGGACATGTTGACGTTGCCCAGGCCGAGCGCGGCCCAGAGCTCGGCCTCCATCGCGTCTTCTTCCTTGATGGTCTGCGCCGCGAGCTCTTCGCACTCCCACTGCGCCTTCTGGCCGCCGGCCGACGCCGCAGCCGTCGGGCTCCAGAACGTCGCGTCCTTGAGCAGCAGCTCGAGCGTCATGTCGAAGTCCGTGAAGTCCATCGGGGCCTTGGCCTGGAGCATCGACTCGTCGACGCTGTACTCTTCGGCCGCAGGCGGCGCCGTCGCTGCCGTGGTCGCCGACGCATCGCTCTGAGTGGCGCTCTGCTTCTCGGCCTTGGTGCGCGACTTGCGCTGCGCCCAGCGCTTCTGGTTGACGTTCGCGCGCGCGCGGTGCTCCTCGCAGAAGCGATGGAGCGAGCCGTCGCGCTTCCACGCTCGCTCGTTCGTGCAGATCTTGCTCGGGTAGCCGCACTTGAGGTTGCGCAGCGCCGTCGTTGGCGCCGCCGTCGAGGGCGTCGAGGGCGTCGACGACGTCGCGGACGCCGAGGGCGAGACGGCCGGGAACGGACTGTGGCGCGGCAGCGCGCTGTGCGCGAAGCGGAACGGGAACGTCGGTTCGAAGGCGCCTACGATCATGTTGCTCGGAGACTAATAATTCGTAAATGAATGGCACTGACGGCGACTGCCTGCCTGCCTTGCCAGCATCAAGGGCAGGTGCCACGAAGTGGAAGGAAGAAAGCGAATGCTTCTGCCAGCCAGACGAGCCACGAATCTCGTCCGCGGGACGAGCGCGCGAAATGGGGTTAGGGCGCATTTTTTTGGTCCGCGGGAAGCTTGTGGAGGAAACGCCAAGCTCTTCACACAGATCGTCTGAACGGGGTCAGACACCTCCCAACGCTGGTGGCACGCTTACGGCAGTTCGTAAACGCCGTTTCGTGGCATGCCACTGTGGCAGCCACAGTCAGGAATCTGGCGCTCGCGTTCCCAATTGAGCAGCTGCGGGCATGCTCCCCGTGCCAAATTGGCACTGCCAATACTATGGAGTATGGGCTGGGTGTGTACTGTACAGCACACTGTACAGCATGTACCACCACGATGTCCATGGCACGGCGTCCATGGTGGAGACGTCCCGGTTGGGCGCTGGACTTGTGCCCCAGTGCCAACAGTTCGCCACCACCGCTGTGTTATAATAGCAGCGTTTCCGAGGAAAGACACTGTACATACGTCACTGGATGGTTCCCTTTTGTCTGGACTCCAAACCCGCGACTCGCGGCTCGGGGGCTGCGAGCTCACGAAGCATCCAACCACCGCGTCGCACTTATAAAACGAGATGGCTGTAACGGCCGCTGTGTTGCAGCAGAGTTGGATCGCCTCGAAGGTTTCTGCGGCTTGCTCTCCGGATGTGTCTTGGTCCGTGACACTGTGATGGGTGGCGACACACGTCGCAGATGACCGTATGTAGTTCTAATTCAGTGCATTGGAGCTGTTCTCCCCGTTCAACAGCAGAAGTGTTGAAGGAGGATACTAATTTGCAATGATTTTGGTTTTATACCGGATGATCGCGACGTCCTTTTGCTTGTGAACATTGAAGCGACTGCGGGATCACAGCGAGGTTGCTGGCACAGGGGACCGGTCAAAACGAACATTAGAGCTCAGAGCCTCTCGGCTCCACTAAGGCGCAAACGAGCGGCATGCCGCTCCACAGCCACGACTCGCCAACAACCTCGGGGCGGAACGAGTGTCAGCGAGGCCGAGCTATCGTGCGGTCGTTGGCCCGACCAGCGTGTCGCGCTCGCCCTCTCTTCCACGGAGTGCGATCGCCAAGGGCAGGAAGAAGCTCATGGCGGGCTGCATTCTGAAGCTTGCGCCAACACGTGACAAACGCAGTTGGGTGCAGTTGTCGCTGCCAGCGCCAGTGCAAACGAGCGAACCGGGCCGGAGACCTGATATGTTGGGATGAGGATCGGCGACTCGGCGCCACGTCGGTGGAGCTGCACCCGTTGTGACCGTTTGGTTGTGCCGGTTGCGCTTCGCCCTTCACCAGTTGAAGCTCGCGGTGCGTCCAGAAACATCCTGTGTGACTCAAGGTCCCAGTTCTTCGGTGGCCCGGAAAGCAGTGCATAGCACGTCCTACAAAGATGATGCGTGTATAGACGCGACATTGAAGAAATAACGGTCAGCGATTGGCTGGTCGACCATCAACCTGGCCCGTCTCTGCGGACACCCGCAGAATCACAAATTTGTGATGACCGGATCCCTCATTCTCTCTCTGTCAAAAGAACGGATTGTGTGGACCACGTTAGAGATCGTGTGGACCACAACATGTATCCAGTCCGAGTCGTCGTCTCGATGTGCGAAACACGAGGAGTGTTGGTCCAGGATGTGAGAGTCCACCTCAGCCCCCCCCGACTGCCTCTGTCCGCTATCCGCTGAGAAATGAACACAAACCACCCGCATCTTTCAATCGGGCACATTTCGTGCTCGCGTCGTTCTTATCCTCGTCAAGGGGATGCCGCTGAGAGGCCAGGGGCATCGCTATGCGCCAACGCCACTATCAGTGCGAGATTCAACCGCTGGCAGCGCGCGATCAAGCCCCAGTCTCCAGTGTTCATATCCGGATCTGGCGCTGGTCATCTGCACCGGATGGGGCTCGGGCCTCGAGTCGAGGAGGATGCAGAGAAACGGTGCCATGGTGGCAAAAGTGTCAAGCGCAGTGCGCTTGAGCACATCTGGACCTCGCGGGGCGATCCCCAGCCGACGCGACCATAATCGAAGTCAGCTTCTTTTTGAGGCGGGAAGACCACTGCAACGTACACTATCCTAAGCCGTGCACATACTGCAGTGCTTCCCGACCAGATCAGGAAAACACCTACCAGATCAGGAAAACAAGCCCAGTTATGCGGGCTGACAATGGATGCATTTGAACAGAATGCTTGCTGACAGGACCCACGGGATCATCACCTTTTGCTTGTCGGACCTGCCAGCGTGTTCACTGTCGGGAAGGACGCAACCGAGTTGCAGTCTGATCCTGGACGCGCGTGTAGAAGTCGATTCATTACAGCACGTAAGGACGCGAGAGGTGCACTGCAACGTTTGATGGGGATGTCCCGCATTCTCAAGAGCACAACCTCATCAAACCGTACTGGTACGCAGATCATGATCCCGTCCAGCGGAAGCCGGCTTCTTTCGACGATTGCCAAATCGCGTCTCGCCTCTCCATGGGGGAATCGATGGTCGATCACCGCGGCAGCGGCCGGGTCCGCTGTATGGAGGGTTGGTGTCCACACGGATGCCGATGCGCGATGAGTCAATGATGACCAGGCACGCGTCAACAACCAAGCACACAGCACTCGCCATCGATCCAGGTGGCCCCAGCTCTCAGCAGACTGCACACAGAGGCAGCTGAGTGCGCGACTGCTGCTGCGCCAGTTGGGCAGTGCAGGATCAACGGTGTCATCCATTGCCGCGACTGGAGATGTCGCTTTCTCGCCGGATATCCAAAGGACGGACCATCTGAGCCCGCAAGTCTGTGCTTCTAAGCACAGACTTGCGGCTCAGACGCTACGCAACCGTCTCGGCCTTGCGCGTGGAGCTGCCCACACTGGCCTGTCTTTTCGCTAACGGTGGCGGCTTGGTCCGATATGGACGGTCTCTGCGCGTCCCACGTGTGATGCCATCAGTCGCGTCAGTCTCCCCAGGGTCGCCTTTCTGGCCAATCCACGACGCCGGAGCTCTAAGGCACCCGTTGCGCGGCTGCACTCGGCGGCGGCCTCTCAGCCACCACTAAGAAACTGAGGGGCGTGCAGCTGACGCAGATGACGCCACGCGCAGCGAGCGCGAACCGCGAACGCCATTGTACTGTAGACAGCGGCAGCCCCCACCGAGGGTTCAGGTATCCAGGTACGTGTATCCGGTATCAACGGCACAAACGTGCGACCAGAGTCAGTCCCGATTGTGGTCGATCCTCCCTCTCTCCCACTTTGGCAAAGTGGGAGCAGGCCGCCGCTCGCTCGCTCTGCACTGCACCGCTCGCTGCCCCGTCGACGCCTCACTGGCCTCTGGTCCAGTGCAGTCGAGTTAGTGAACCCAGGCCGGCCACACAACTAACGACCCGAGACGCGCCGTGAACCGACTCGCATTTTCCTTTTCTCCACCAAGACAACGTAGACGCATACGATGACTGTCATGAAGATCGAAGACCTGGAGCCCACCAAGCCCATGCACCATGAGGAGGACGAGGGGCATTCGTCGACCGAGTCGGACACGAGCGTAGGCGAGCGCGCGCCCGTGCCAGAAGACAAGCGCTGCAAGTACCCGAGCAAGTTCTGCGGCCGCGGGCGCGTGCGCAAGTCCAACGGCACGTTCCACCGCTTTTGCCAGTACCACCGCATCAAGGCCAACACGAACCAGAAGCGCTGGACGAGCGTGCGCCGCCAGCAGGCCGCGCAAGAAGAGCAGCAGCGCCGTCGCGCCGAGGCGTTTGCAGCGGTTCGCCGGTCGACTGGCTCTACGTCGCTGACTCCCGTGTACATTGGCGAGATGACGGCGACTGGCCACTGGGCACCAGAGTTGCTGCCGGACCCAGTGAGCTTGAGCCACAGCTCCGAGCCCGTGGGTCTGCCACTCGAAGACGTTCAGATCCTCAAGGCACTTTTCTTGGGCGACGTCCACGATGTTTCGGAATACGCCGTGTTCCCGTCCAACTGCCACCCCACCGTGTACAAGCCGCATGCGTTTGACCACTGCGATATCGCGCTGTAGGCCCACGGCCATTAAATTCTTCTCACTCCACCTCTATTTATGATGAAGCAACAACCGAGTGCAGAATATCAACTCGTGACAGTATCCTTTTCGTGACTTGTTGATCTAGTCTTTGCGAGACACATTTGTTAATTGCACCGCACCAGGTGTCGCCATCGCTCCAAATATACGCGGAGCGGAACGAGTAAACTCGCCAAAGATGGCTCAGAGTGCAACGGGAGAGCCTCGATCCCGGAAGGAGTGTCCGTGGCTGTGTGCAGGCATCTTCCTCGCCGAAAATCCATGGATACGTGACTCACACTGGACGGGTGCGCCGAGACGGTGGAATGGAATGGACCGGATCCGACTGTCGCGATCGCGCAAGTGCCTCCAGCAGGTGGTGGGTGCGAAGGCGCCTGAAACCGCTTAGACCGGGCGCACTTCATCCCGCTCGGCTTCTCCATGAGCGACAGGGATCCGCCACGGAATCTTGTATTCAGCAACCTTGCGTTTCACGCTGTGCACGACTTCCATGGAGCGATGCGGCCTGCACTGTCGCCAGGCTGCGGTCGATCACCGTTCCGGATCTTGAGGGTGTTGAAATAAGGCTGTCAGCTCGTAGAAATCGGGCTGTCAGCCATAGAAATCGCGACCATCTTCCGTAGAGTAGTTGACTCGACCAAAACCTAAATTTCTATTCTTCTTCTATTCTTCTAGGGCGAACTGTATCCCCTTTCTACGCGAGTCGATCCACGCGCAACTGAACAGAATGGTAAAACGACAAAAAAAGTCGGTGTATCCGCGCCCCAGCCCCAGCCCGGCCCGGGTTGGGCCATCCTCCCCCCTCTGCTCTCAGGGGAGCGGCGAGTGTCCTCGAGCTTCGCTTCGATCGTCCCGTTGTCGCCTCTGCGACACAATCGACCGCATTCCCCAACTTGCCAAGGCGTGTTGACAACCGCGACGAGCTCCTCTCGACCAGTGCAACCCCCTGCATCCCCATCACACTCGACTACCATGACCAACGCCTCTCTCCACCAAGATCAAGCCCGCAAGCTGGACATCGCCCTGGCCGCCAAACAGGGACTCGACGTCCCGGACGTGCCGCCCGAGCTGCGCTGCAAGTATCCGAGCAAGTTCTGCGGCAACGCTCGCGCTCCGAAAGTGGACGGAGAGCTCCACCGGTTCTGCGAGTTCCACCGGCGCCGTGCGAATGTCAACCAGAAACGCTGGACTTCAGTGCGGCGGCGCCTCGCACGCGAGTCACGCGAGTACCAGAAGTGCCAAGACAGGCAGCACCTCCTGACGACAGCCCCGTGGATGGCTAGGCCCACCGTCAGGGGGTATTTTGGCCCTGGGGCAATGTCGCCCACAAGCGGCGAGAACTTTTACGCGTACGACAACACGGGAGGGAACCCGTTCAGCGCGGCGGCGCTGTCTTCGCCGACACTGCTGCCGCCGTTCGAAGCCGCTGCGCCCCTCAAGCCGTCCATTACGGCGCCGCTGGACGATGCCGAGATCGACATTCTCACGACGCTGCTCGCCCAGCTCGGACTTCTACGCGCCGAGCCTCGCCAATTCGTACCCGATGGGCATCAACCAGCGATCACAAAGCATGTCAATGACACTGGTGGACGTCAACGCACCCACAGAGCACGTCGTGTAAATACAGAAGCAATAGTACCTACATACCAATCACGAATACAACGCACACACTTCGATTAGAACGCTGCTGCTGACGCAATTACTGGATGAACGAAGACCACCGGTCCACGGAAGCGCAGCTACAGTACCACGGCGGCACGCTTCCGCCAAGTTGGAGCCCACAACGGCGGGGTGTTCGGTTTTTCGTTGGCTTTCGAGGCGATCCAGCGAACTGTATAAATCGATTTTCTCTCAGCAGCCACATCCTGAGTTCTCCACTGAATAGTTATAAATAACCTGCAACCTACCTACTCAAAAAAATATATTCTAGTAGCTGATGTAGGTTAGCTCCTGGTACTGGATTTGACGAGTGGACCGAAGCTGGACATGCTACTGTGCCCAGAAGACTCACTCCCCTCTTTTCCGGCTTCAACATCGGATCTTTTCGCCACCCATTGCACATCAACTCGCCCGAGCAGAAGATACAAAATCCAGGTGTTTCTTTGGCGTCCAAAAACGCACATCAGACCCCGAGTTGCGTGCTACTGGACTCTTGCCGGTTGAACAGGCTAGACCACAGC
>JAADWV010000478.1:0-26441 GCA_023336295.1 Pythium folliculosum | reverse complement strand
CGAGTCCAGAAGGGGTCAACTCGGGGAATTTCCCCTAACCGCGATAACATAGCCCGACTTTCACCTCCGGAGGTGAAATTTCAAATTATAACGTAACCTTCGTAAAACCCACCCTACCCCTGGGTTACTCGGTGATATTCGAGCATTTTTGTTCCAGACCGCCATGGTTCTCATCGCCGACGTACAGAAAAAGTGCGGGAATCACCGAATATCACCTTTAGGTGATATTCGCTAAGGCATCGTTTGGGTTTCGTTATTTTAGAAAATAACGAAACCCAAACGATGCCTTAGCCCTCAAATGAACTGTAGGAATATTAATAGATACTCGAGGAAATATTGTACGCATCGCATTTGTGGAGTAAATCCATTCAATCACCCAGTCGCACCTCTCCCGTCCATATCAGTACATCATGATTCTCCACACACCGTGTGAGTATTTCGTAGTGCAGCCTAACGGATCATGCACTGATATAGCGGTTGTCGTCAGTACTGAGTTTTGGACATTCTGACAAGCTCACTTTGATCCCCGTCACCATAGCCGCCACGATGCGCGTCTCCTCCGCCTCCTCCTCAGCCAGCGCGTTGCCCAATGAGTGTGTCTTCCTCTCACGCCAGTTTGAAGCGCTGGCGGGTCGGCTGGCGCTCGCCGCGACGCGGAGACCGACTGGTGGATCGACGTCAACGTCGAGGTCGGCAGGCGCATGCGGTCGCTGCCCAACCGAACTCCGGACCCAAACCGCAGCGCGCGATACCGCAACCTCCGCGAGGCGCTGGTGCTGCTCACCGCTGTGGCACACGTCGACTACGCGGGCTGGCTGCGTGGGTTGCGCCGCGTGGCGCGCGTCCGCCCGCCCGCGTGGGCCAGACTCGAGTGGCCGCGCGGCGCTTCTCTTTCCGGCTCCGCGCCGACGGGTTGAGCGAACCGTCGCTGTTCGGCTGGCCCGAGCTCTCCCAACTGCTCGGCTGGCCGCTGGACGACGGCGGCAGCGACGCGTTCCGAGACGACTTTGCGCGCGTGTGCGCGATCGCGGCGGCGCGCGGCGTGGACCTCGCGGCGACGCTGGCGCCGACGATTCCCATCCGCCTGGGCGTGGACCCGACCGGCCACTTCTCGAGAGCGCACCAAGTCGTGCTGCTCCAGAACCTAACGGAGACCATGAGAGCGATCTTTTCGCGGGAAGAGACCCACCGCCAGCAGAACGGCACCGACCGGAAACGCAACGACGCGCCGCGCCAGCCCCTGTTTGGACTCGAATGTGTCACGCTCAACTGCCGTCGCTTCATGGCCCACTCGTTCGTGCTTAAGAAGATCCAGAGTTTCGTCGAGACGGGCGTCGAGGTCCAGTCGCTGCGGCTGCCAAGGTGCCACTTCTGGCCCAGCAAGGCGTCGGTGGCACGGCGCCGCGTGGCCTGGGCGGAGCTCGTGTGCGCGATCGCGGGCAGCCGCAGGGCGCGCCGAGCCGCACACCGAAGACGCCCACGCGCGTGCGCCGCGTGGTCTTCACCGGCCTGGCTCCGGCGCCGTCCTGGCTCATCCCGCTGCTGTCGGCGCTCGCGACGTCGACGCAAGTGCACGCGCTCCGCGTCGAACCGTCTTGGAACGAGGGGCGCGGCGACGACGAGGAGCAGCGACGCCATTGGGCCTGGGTGGGCTACGCGCTCTTCCACCCCGGCGTGACCACGTCGGTCCACACGCTGGAGCTCTCGCGGGTGATGGCGACGACGCAGGACGAGATCGACGCGCTCAGCGAGACGACGACCGCGAGCGACGCGCTCGGTGCGCTCTGGCGGATGAGCAGGCCGTCAGAATCCAGCAGCGCGTCGGAGCCGGCCACTCTAAGCGCTGTCACGCTTCGGAAAGGCACGAACGGCGCGACGATCGTGCCTTACGTACGTGACGTACTGCTCCGACATTACAACGACACCCATGAAGCTGCCGAGTGACTGGAGCGGCGCGGTGCTCAGTGGAGACGCCTCTGCGCGCGAGTCGTCGATCGACGTGCTGTTGCCGGGCTTTGGCTTTTGCCGCGTCGACCGCGACAGCCTGCCAAGCAAGCGACAGCGGACGGCTCCGAAGACAACCACCGTGTCTCACGCCCACGCGGCAGTGGAACTAAGCCGCTCGGCGATCCGGACGCACGTGCTGGGGCTTCGGGAGCCCCCGGCCCACTCGCCTATGGCCCGACTGCATGTGGAGCCGTTTCACGCCAAGCGATTCGTCCCACAAGTGCTGGGGCTCGTAGGCGGGTCGCTCCAGGCGCTGAGCCTGTTTGCGGACGATATGGACGACGACAGCCTGGATGCGAGCCTCGCATGGTCCCCCGGCCTGCGCTGCCTGCGCCTCTGCGGGCTCCCGCTCACCTCGCTGGATCCGTTGATGCGAGCGTACGGCGAGCGGAAGCTCAAGATCTCGTCGCTTGAACTACGCGACTTTGCGAGGCTTCCAGTCGAGGCCTTTGAAGCGTTCCTGCGTCATCTCGAACCGTACGGCTCGGCGAATCCGATCCGGAGCCACCTCCGGAAGCTTCGCTTCGGCCAGGGCTGGGGCCTCGGCTTCCGTCCGGAGACCGTCGACTTGCTGCAGCGGATTCTCGAGTCGCGCGATTGCCAGCTCACGCACATCCACACGTTGAACGCCACTGTGTCGGGCCACTTCACGATCTGGGACGTGCGCGGCGGCCCCGGCGCCACGCACCAGAAAGCCCGCTTGCGCCAGCTGCGACGCGTGCGTTCCTCGGCGTGCTGCGGACGGACGAGCGGACGCGGCTGGGCCAGGACGCAGACGTCGTCGGCCGGATCCTCGCGGCCGAGGCGGCCACCCGCGTGGTCGTCGACGACCACGAGTGGGCGCGTCGCCAACGCGCCTTCATCTCGGAGGACGACGAGGACGAGTAGGAAGACCCACGCGGGCTTTCTGCCCCGCTGGGTTGGCTTGTGTATCGTGTCATTTCCCATTTACGTACTTTACGATCACTGTCTCTCTTCGTATGACTCACTCGACCTCGCGCATGCAGTCGTCGATGAGCAGGTTCTCCATGCGGTCGCGGATCGCGTCCAGGTGCGCGGTCGTGGCGTCCATCACGTGCCGCGTAAAGTGTTTGACGAGCACGCCGACCGTGGCGTCGTCCTCGCGCTCGGGCTCGTCTCCCGCCGGGTCCTCGAGCCGCGTGGACCGTGGCACCGTGTGGACGCAGTCCCAGAGCTCCACTTGGTCCTCCTCCTCCTCCTCTCCGCTCCCCTCCCCCGCCTTGTGCTCCCTCCGCTCGCGCCGCGCGGCCTGCACGAGCGTCCAGCCCGTCTCCTCCACGTACACGTCGGCCAGCTCGGCGCGGTTGTCGATCGACGTGACCGCGCGCCACACGACGGCCATGCGGCCGCCCAGCCAGAACCGCTTCTCCACCAGGCTCGAGGTCGCGTGCCACGCCGCGCCCTCTGCCTCCTCTGTCTTGCCGTCGCGGTCGCTGCCGTCGTCGTCGTCGTGGCGGGAGCTGGCACGGAGCCGCATGAGCACGACGTCGTCGTGGGGCCGCGACACCCACGCGCGCGCGTGCGTGGCACGTGCCACCTGCGCGCTGGCAGCCCACAGCGCCTCGCAGCAGCGACTGAGCTCCCACGCGACCCGCGTGGCGCGCCGCGCCTCCAGCACGAGCTCGCCGTTGCGAGGGTTTGGATGGCACACGAGCCGTGGCAGCGAGAACGCGCCGTCCTGAGCGGCTGTGGCCATGCCACGCGTGCCGAAGATGAGGTCCAGGTCCTCGTGGCACGAGCGGTCCACCTCCTCGAGCAGCAGCGCGAACCGCCGGCCTTGTTCGTCGTGGAGGCACCTTGATGGCACCGGTGCCACGCGCGCCGTGGCACTGCCATGTGACTTGTCCTGGCCATGCTCGAACGGCACGTTAAGCTCGCGCACGAGCGTGGTGAGCGTGGTCTCCTGGCGCGCGAGCGCTGCGCGCAGCTGGTGGTTGGCGCACTCGGCGAGCCGCCGCTTGCGGATCTCGTCGTTGGCGCGGGCGCGCCACGCGTGCGTGGCACTGGCGCTGGCACGGCGTGCCACGAGCTCGCGCTCCAGCGCCTGCACCTGTGCCGCGAGTGCCTTGCGCTCGGCCTTTCGGCGCTCGCGGGACGCGTTCTTCATCGGCCCAGACTTGGTGGCCGTGTCCATCGTGTCGTGTGTTGAGAAATGGGCGTGGCGGAGGCACTGTGGCAGTCACCGTGGCAGCTGGTTGCTGGTCGTGGCAGTCCGACCAGGTCCAGGGGGAGGGATCCTTCCACCCAGCGTGTTGCCATCGAGATCCCTGTACAAGAGCTGTGTGCCATGGCAGTGCCCGTGGGTTGTGAGCCCGTGGCGTCTGAGTTGTGGCGTCTCTGTTCCTCACAGCAGGCGCCTGGTTGAAGTGGCCGAAAAAAATCCAGTGAGGGGGAAAGAAGGACGCCTCCTCTCCTCCTCTCGCTCCTCTCTGCTCCGCTGCTCCCGCGGTCCCACCAAGCACCACTTGAGGCGACAAGCCAACAACGGTACAGTACACTCGGGGGTCTGGGTACGTACGTGGAGACCGCGCGCGTCCCACTGCCAATGGCACTGGCCTAGGGAACGAGCAATTTGAACACTCGTGGCAGTGATCGCCCACTGGACCGTGGTCCGGTGATTCGAAAGGAAGCTGCCGGTGCCGCACCCTTCGAAGTGGGGACCAGTTTCTGCGGCAATGGTCTGCGTTCTACAATACACTCCCCCGTCCCCTCCTCCGCTCCTCCGCTGGCACTGCCATGGAGTGTGGGCAGCGAAAACGGAGACTGCTTCGTGCCGGAGGGTGGACGTGGGAGGAGGCTTTCTCCTTCACCCCAGAGGACTTTGCTCTGAGGAGTGCGCCTGGTCGCGCGAGCCCTGGCGCTGCAACGATCTTGCTGATTTAGAAATCTGGTGCGTGCGCTGGCGACTTACACGGGTGAGCGGCGCCCCGACACGTACTGTAGAGGAGCGGAGAACGAGGAGGAGGAGGAGGAGGAGGAGGAGGGAGGATGGCAGCGGAGGCGGGGGCCCCGGCTGATGCCTTAGTGCGCGGTCGCCACGCCACGCGCTGTCCGAGTCAGCAGCTGCCGCTGCTGGAGCTGTCTGCCACGCTGATCACGACGGATCACGGACGGCTCGAGTGCCAGGTTTGCGTGTTTGCTTGCCACACGGTCCATCTGATATTACTGGAGGGTTAGTAGGTCACACCATAAGCAGTGTCACTGCTCGGCGTCGGCCCAGCAGCCCCTGGCAGCGCCAGCGGAGACGCACTGCCATGGCTGCTGCCACAGCTCGTGGCACTACTGGTGGTGGTGCTACTGCTTCCGCTCGTTGGGCTGTCACTGCCATCGTCGTGCATGCAGTCGTCGATGAGCAGGTTCTCCGTGAACTCGATGATGGCGTCCGTGTCACGCTCCTGTGCCACGCTCCGTGGCACCCACTGCGTGCACAGCGACCAGCCGGTCTCGTCGATGAACGCGTCGCAGTTCGCTCACGTCGCTGGAGTTGATCGCGCGCCACACGAGCACCGTGCGGTCCGCCGACACAAAGCGCTTGATCACGATCGTTGCCGTGAGCTGCACCGCCGCGCCGTGGGGCGCATGGAGCCGTGCGGTCTTGACATCGGCGCTCACGGTGCGCACGTCGGCGTCCCGGATGCCGCCGAACGCCGACGTGTCGATCGCGTGCCCGAGCGCGTCGCCGAAGCGCGCGAGATCGAACGCAACCACGCCGTCCTTACGCGCCTCCACCACGAGCTGCTGCTCGCGCTGGCCGAACACGTGACTCCGGATCGTCGTCGCAAACGCGCTTGGCGTGAGGCTTGAGGTGTCGCTGGCGCTGCTGGCAGTCGGGAAGACCTCGTCCAAGAGCGTGAACGCGCGGTCGACATCGTCAAGCAGCAGCCTGAGCCGCTGCCCGTGGTCGTCGTGGAGCTGGCTCGCGTGGCGCACGGCGAGCGGCGCGAGCGAGAAAAGCGTGCCGCTACCGACCATCTCGGGAGTCTGACCGGTCATGGCCGCGATTGTGCGCGGCCCGCCCGGATCTGGCGCTACAACAGCGCGCGAAGCCGGCGACGGTCGCGGTCGTGCTCCGTGTCGTACTCGCGCGCGGCAGTGCCACGGTCTCCGATAGCTGCAATCTTCGCATTCCAGCACCTGGCATGATGCCACCCGGCCGCCACGAGCGCTCTGGCGCTGCACGGCAGGGTCGCGTCACCGGACGAGTTGGCGCCAGACTGGATAGATGTCCCCAAGTGGCCTCATGTCAAGCGGCCCATCATCTCCGGGAGCCTGGGACTGTCGGCGAGTCCGCGTTGAGGAGCCGGTCGTCATCCCCTGCTTCCATGCCGACCACCTGAAGCGAGGAAGAGAGAGGGAAAAGCGAGCCCAGGAACATACTGGAGCCACCCAAGACGCAAGTAGTGAGAGTTCTTGGCCTATTCCTTAAAGTTAGATGAGATGGGAGACCATCCGATGCCGTTTGATGCATTTGTGCTTGATTGCATCGCAGACAATCGGTTCAATCGCTTCAAAAGCAGTAGACTGCGTCACACACCGATCGACTGCAGCAGCGTGGCCTCGCTGCACTCGGCGGCGAACGCCGCACCCGGATCAGTCGACTGCTGCTGCTGCGCGTGGTGCGCGTGGATGAACGCGGCCATCTTCTCCTGCTGCAGCTGCCGCAGGATCGCGTTGAGCGCGTAGATCTCGGCGCGGCGCCGCTGGCGCAGCTGCTGGTCGTGCTCCTTCTTGAGCTTGTCGCTCTCCTGTTTCTTCACGCGGAGCTTCTCCTGCTCCTGCTTCTTCTCGAGCTCTGTGCGCTTGCGCTCCGTGACGCGGCTCTGTGCGCGCCTAGCGAGGTCGTCCTTCGCGCTGGCGCCCAAGTGCGACTGTGGCGGGTGAATATCCAGCGACTCGCTCGAGCCTCTGGGTGTGAGCGTGGGCTTTCCGCCGATGTCACTGCCCACGGAGTCCTGATTCGCAACTGGTGGAGGCGCCGCGCGACCTTCGCTTCGCGGGCTCCGAATCGCGCGAAAGCCAGCACCGACCGGCAGATCTGTGAACATGACAGTGGCCATCGCTGAGTGTCTCCTCGTCATGAGAGATCGATCATCGGTGTCGAAATTGCCCGTAAACGAACCGTGGTCGAGGGATATGGTGAGCGTGGCGACTGCGGCCCTCGCGTCGTTGACTTGCACCATTGTTGTCGTTGGCTTCCTGCTTGCGTCTTCACTCGAAACAATCTATGCACACAGTCGACACCGAAGAAGCCACTCATGACCACGCTGGAGTAGAGAGAGCCCAATGGCTTCTGTATTTATAGACAATGGGACGAGATGGCTTGGCGCGGGGTATCCATCGCTGACTTTCTCAGGTAAGATACGCGACATCTTCAGGTGAAATCTAGTTCGCCGGTGGTGGCGATGGAGCGGCAGGCTTGGGTTGCTGGCGCATCACCTGAGACGGCAAAAGAAGGCTCGGTGCTTTGGGTGTCGCGACAGGCTTGTCCGCCCTCGGCACCCACTTTTGCTTCGCTTTCTTTCCTGACTCTTCGGCGCTGGCTGTTGCGGCAGCAGGTGGGTCCGCACTCTTGGCGGGCTTCGCTTTGGGCTCCTTCTTCGCTGGCTCGGCACCAAGAGGAGGGTATTCGGTCAGCGAGTCCACAGGTGCAGCGGGAGACGATCCCTTCTTGTGACCACCTCGGCGGTTATCGCGATGCGATTGCAGCTGCAGTGAAACACCGTCGACAACAGGGTACGCTTGAGGTGGAAGCGGGGGTGCCATCGCGTACGGGTTCATGAATCCAGGCTGGAATCCATGAGGGTGGCCACCAGGGACATAGCGCGGGGGCTGCGGAGGAGCCATCGGCTGCGTCGGCGGGAAAGGCGGCAAGGGAGGCCCAGCCATCGACGATCCAATACTCGCCAGCGGGAACAGTCCTGCCAGCGGATTCGCTGGCACTTGTTCAACTGGTTGCGGAGTAGCAGCAGCGGCAGCAGTGAAGAGAGCAGCCACTGAAGGAGCGACATCCTGCGAGGCGGCGGCAGAGTTGAACAGTGCTGCGACATTGGGGGCAAGTGCCTCAGTCGGCGTCTCTGTAGGCGCTGGTGCTTCCACAGAGCCTTTCTTCGAAGCCTTATTTGGAGATTCTTGGCCGCTCCACTTCTTCATGAGAGACTTAATTTTCGCCGGATCCGGCGGCGCCGGCGCCGGGTTCGCTGGAGCAACTTCAGGAGCTGCGGGCTGTGCCGCAGCGGCGGCAGCAACCATTGCTGGTGTCAGAATGCGTGGGGTGCTGTCATTTCCTGGGGACGGTTTACGAGGCTTGCGATTGTTGGAGCTCACAACGAGTCCTTCTTTCGCTGACTGGTTCTTGTCTTGTCCTTGTCTCGACTTTCGTCGGCTGGGCTGCTCGGTCTGGGCTTGGGGTGTTTGCTCTCGCTCACGAGGGTTTTCTGCACCAGGCGGGGACGAGATGCACATGACGTTGTTCCAAACCACGATTTTACCTCTGTCGAGCGTTGTCGAGCCGTAAAGAGGTTCGCCACCGGTAAAACCTTCATCGAAAAGCACCTCGACGCACTTGCTGCTGACGTGTGTTGCCACGATTGTTCCTCGATGACCGAACGGGACGCCTCGAGAGCTGATGTTGATCACACGGTCACCCAGTCGCGGTGGTCCCGGATTCTTCGAAGCAGCCTCAGCGACCATGCTGCCAGTGAGATCTTGGTTAACAAGCGGGTTTGGACGGAATAAGTCGCCAGCGAACACCTCCGCAACAACGGGATTCACTTGCTCCAGCGCCGCATGCTTCTCACGCTCCTTTGCGCGCAGCGACCCCGCGACTTCAACAGCACGCATCGCATTGAGCGACATGTACTTAGAGGACAGTGGGATGTGCTTCGAGTGCTCTTTCTTGCCCAAACGCTGCGCGTCAATCCAAGCCACGACGGTTTCGGCCTTCTGCTCAATGAGCTTCTTGTCCGAGACACCAAAGATATCCTTACCGCTGTAAGAGGTTGCAAACGGGAGTTTGTCAAGGTTGGCGAACACTTCGGGAAATTCTGCCTTGTAGGCAGCGAGGACAGCGATTGTCCGATCGGTGTATTCCCAGGTCGTGCCACCCCCGCCACCATTGTTGTTCCCGTTGGAACGCTTCGAGTATTCCCGTTCTCCGCCGTTCAGGTTCACATCACTTCCAACGATCTTAACGATGTCACCCTTGGTCCACACGTTCTCGCTCGATTGTCCATCGCTTGTGTTCGCTTTCGACACAAGGCGACAGAACCCAGGTAAGAGCAATTCCTTGCGAAAACGAAGGTTCAAGCCAATCTCGAAGTCGCCAGGCTTGATGTAAACACTGCCGGTAAGCAGTCCCAGCGAGGTTGTTGAGATACCGAGCTTCTGAGCCACCATGTACCCAGGGTAGTACTTGTCCGCAATCTGATCAGCGATAACGTATCCGAAAGGAGGTTCCTTGTCGATCGTGTTGACGTGGACACGAACTTTGTTGGAAGCCGGGATCGATTCTTGGATCGTCGCAGTGCATCCCAACCACTTTCCGCGAGTGATGAGAGCCACCGAGTTCTTCGGAAACCTTTCCTCCAACGCTACCGGCCCAGACTCTTCAAATCGTGCATCAAACAACTTGCGGTTGACAACAGCCAGCTGGAGCGGTACGACGGCCTCAGACTGACCAAACTTCTTTTCGACCGAACCAGTGATAGAGTTGGAAACCATACCCTGCAACGGAAGCACATGGAGCACCACCGAGATGCCCATCTTTCCCAAGTCGAGGCCACCACTGCCCGGAGTTCCACGGCCGCTCAGAAGCTGATAGCACTCACTTTGCGCATACTGAGCCCATTGGGTCTTCTTTTCCGCAGTATGCTGGGTGAACTCGATACGCCCACTGTATTCATCAATGCGGTACTCACCAGAGAGCGTACTGATACCCATGACCTTGGCTTCGTGCAAGTTCGGCCAGTTCACAAGAGCGGTTTTCCCGAGAAGTGCTTCAGGGTGGACGGCTTGCTCGAATGGTCCGGTGGGTGGCAACTGGAGAATCAAAGTGGCCTTCCTTGAGCCCATGCCGAAGCAGTTGACACGAATATGCTCAACACGAACAGATTCGAGCGGAATGGTGTACAGGGAAGGGAATCCGGCCATTGGTAACGTAACACTGTCCATCAGTTTGCTCTCAAAGCGCCCGCCATTTGCAGTGATGGCCGGAAGCTCGTAAGGTCCAACACGAGTGGAGCAACCAACGATGTCTGAAAAGCCCGGGACGCCAGGCAAGCAAGATGGGACGGTCTCGAATGCAAGCGGGTCGAAAGAGATACGAAGCGGCAACTTCTGCAGCTGATTGCGTTTCCGCTCAGCCTCGGTGAGACGGTCATCGGGGCAGTATTGTGCGATGGCGCTCTTCAGAAGCGCCGAATCGATAAACGGCAAGATATTCACTCCTTCCCAAGCATTTCGCTTGCCTTCCATGTCAATATCGAAAGTCACGGGGTAGAAGTGCTTGATAGGTGATAACGGAGACTTCATCAGGAAACGGTACGGCTCCGGAACCAGGTGCGCACTAGATGCCGGCAAGTTAGCCATGAGCTGCTCGAACGGACGCAGCGGCCCATCGGAATCCGGATCCGTTCCAAAACGAACATTTCTCACGACGTCTTCGATATCTGTGAGATCGGAGATCATGGGGGCGTAGTGGTACGGATAGTACCACGACCACGACGGGGGACCTTGAAAGTAATAGTGCAAGCACCACACGATGGCCTCCATGTAATGTTTCTTGATCTTCTGGAGTCCCTTGTTCCACGCGTTCCCGTTCCCGCGCTTGAGGCCAAATTTGCGTTCGTAGTACGTCCACTTCGTGTCCTGGAAGCTCTCGCTGCCACTCAGCAGGGCAAAAATCTCTCGCTCCTCTTTTTCGATCTCGAGGGCACGCTTCGCAGTTTCTTCGCCGTCGAGGGCTTCGAGAAGCTTCTTCTCCATTTCGTCATCTTCCGAGACTCCAATGTCATCATCTTCCTCATCATCAATGAGCAGAGGAGGTCGCTCCTCGTCGTCATCTTCGTCGTCGTCATTCAACAACGTCAGCGCATTCTGCACCTGCTCCTCGACGACTTCGACTTGCTTGCTACGCACTCGCTCCCCACCACGTTTGTGCTTGCTGCGACGTGCTTCTTCGGCAGCGCGGTCAATCAAAATGTCCTCTTCCATGGCACCAATGGTCACGAATAGATCCTGGAGCATTGGAATATTGATCAGCTCGCCGTTCTCGGTCAGGTACTGGCCAGCATACTTGTCCAAGTGTTCTCGGTAGACTCGCATGAGAAGCGGAATCGCGTCTTCACTGATCTCAAGCGTCGGGCTGTGGGGGATGAAATCGTTGCCCAGCAAGTACGTGAGCAGGATAAAATCATCCAGCATGCGCTCGCCATTCAAAGGCGCCACGACGCGCATCTCCATCATGAGGTATTCACGAAACAAACTCAGGTGCACGAGCTGCCACTGCTCCTCTTGGATCTTTTTCGCAACGACCTTGCTGGTCTTCTGCTGGCCCCATACGACCACTTCTCGCACGAGCGTGAAATGCGGTTCATGCGTCATAAGACCGAGAAGCATGAGATCCGCATCACTGCCGTACATGCAGTGGCGCACATTCGGCTGGTATCCGGGCGCCATCTTGCGGTGGCGGATAAAGTCGACGATCTTGTGCTCTCCCTCGCCGGGCACCTCCGAGCCCGAGTAGTACACCTCGAGGCGGCTCCAGAGCGGGTCGTTCTTCATCTTGTAGCGCACGAACCAGACCAAGTACGTCGAGAGCTCGTACAGAAACTGCGTGCCGGGCGTGATGCAGTTCGAGTCGAAGCGCGGGGGCGGCGCGGCGGCGGCGGCGCCGCGGTTGCCGTTCTTCTCGTCCTCAAGCGAGATCTGGCGGTGGCTGTCCTTCGCGAGCGCCTCCTCGCGCTCCATGCCGGCGCGGAAGCGGCGCGAGCGCTGCTGGTTGAGCTTGGCGCGCGGCGCGACGCCGTCGATGGCGATGTACACGAGCTTCTTGGGCTTGATGATGTGCGTGATCAGCCGGTCCAGGTACGTAAAGATGTTGTGCAGCTGCGCCGGCAGCCCGAGCGTGCTCAGCTCGCCGTCGGCCGCGTCCGTGTGCGTGCAGTTGTGGATGATGCCGTTCATGTCCAGGTAGAACGCGTCGAACTCGGGCAGCAGCGACACGTCCGAGATCGGCTGGTTGATCAGCGGGTACCGCTCCGACATGTACCGGTAGAAGCGCGGGATGCCCATGGTGACGACGGCGGCAGATCCGTGGGGCGGTCAATCCAGAGAGACAGAGAGAGAGAGAAGGCGCTTGGCTTCGTGGCTTGCTTTGCGGAGGGCGTTTCCGTTGTCTTTTGTTGGGGTGGAAGGGGGAGGGAAGCTCTCGCGTGCGGTCGGGTTCAAGCGAAGGAAGTATAGGGCCATGCGACTCCATACAAACCACGAGATGTTTTTCTTTGGCGTGGAGTGTTGCGCGAATGTGACACCCATTCGAGCGAGTGAGGGTGCTGTGAAATCTGAGTGTTGGTCTGATGGGCCAGACAATAGTACCCCCGTGGGAGGGTGTAATAGCTAAACCCACATTGAACCTCGGCGGTGTCTAATGTCGCTATCGCGAGGGAGAGGATGGGCCGGCCGACCGCATTCGCCAGTGTTGGAGAGGGCGACGGAACATTAGCACCGCCGGCGGAAGGAACAAGCCGCCAAACCCGCGACGACGTTCGTGCGTACCGCCCCGTTCCGGCAAAGCCAGTCTCTTAGACGCGCGAGTCACCTGCTCTCCGGTCTCTGCCTCCCTACTCGGTTACCGTGTCTAAAATGGACGACGAGTACGACCTGCTGCGCGACGCGGCCGCGCTCATGGACGAGTTCGGCGCGTTCGGGCTCGACTTCCACGACGCGCAGGCCGCGGGCGCCGGCGGGCTCTCGAGCCCGACGGACACGGGCTTCATCCGCGCGTCCACGGCGCCGCTGCCCGTGCCGCCCGTGGGCATCGCGCGCCGCACGCGGTCCCCCACGAGCGGCGAGCCACACGGCCCGACGTCCGAGTCGGACGACGGCTCGTACAAGAGCGACGGCAGCAGCGACCACCTGAGCAAGGCGGCAGCGCCGCGCAGCAGTGCCAAGGCGCGCCGCACGGCCAAGCGCACGTCGCCCCAACTGCGGCCCGCGGCAGCACCGCTGGTGGCACAGCCGCCCGTCGCGTCGGGGAAGAACCCGTCGCGCGAGCGGCTCAAGGCCGAGCTCGCGTTCCTGCGCGACCACGTCGGCGATCTGGAGAAGGAGCTGAGCGACCTGCGGTTCACGCACGAGCAGGTCGCGACGGCCCACGCCAAGACCACGGCGATCGCGCCCGTGTGGCGACGCATCGCCGAGCGCCAGCTCGAGCGGCGCCGCACGGCCGAAACCGAGAACGAGCGGCTCAAGAACATGCTCGACGCGCAGATCCGCGTGGCCAAGAGCCTCGAGCAGATGCTGCGCAAGCGCTCGAGTGCCGCAATGATTGACCTGTACGAGGGCGCGCGCGCCACGCGCAAGCGCTGCCGGCTCGACGAGAACCTCGAGACGCTCTATGGCCACTTTATGGGCGACATTGAAGACGCGTACAAGTCGGTGGATCAAGTGTTTGCGACCAACGGGCTCGGCGAGACCTTTGACGAGACTGTGCGCGGGTACACGGTCAAGACGCGCACGTGGGGCGGCGCCGAGCAAGTGTTCATCGAGCTGATGGACGTCAAGATCGTGCCGTTCGACTTTGCGCGTGCGGCCGAAGCCGTGTGGCGGATGACCATGAAGGAGTACATGGCGCAGCGCCGCACGGTCGAGACGTTCGAGGGCTCGGAGGACCGATTCGCGGTGCGGTACCAGGCACAGAGCCGCTCTCATGACTACGTCGGGCTGCTGGACGTGACCATGGTCATGCGCCGGTTCCTGGAAGGCGACCGCATGGTGCTCGTGTGGCGCGCGACCAATGCGCCGGCCGAGGAGACGGACTATGAGCAGTGGCGCAACGTGTACACGGAGGAGACGGGCTGGATCATGGTCAAGCGCGTGCCAGACGACCACACGGGCCCGGGCCAACAGACCGCGGTCATGCAGTCGTGCGTCCATTTGATCCCGCGCTGGTACGGCAGCGACAGCCCGACGCGCGTGCCCACCAAGATCAACACGGGCGACTTTGCCAAGCTCGTGATGAACGCCTACGAAGAGGACGTGATCGCGATCACCGAGGCCGTGGAGAACATGCTGCTGGATGAGGCCGTCGGCGTGCCGTCGGGTGGCGATGCGGCGGCTGTGCGCTGAGAGTGTCACCTGTGTCTGGGTGCGAGGTTGAGTTTATTTGAGCGTGTCATGAATCAAACCGAGTGATGTGTTGATCCGTTTTGTTCTCTGCCGGGCTTCTGGTGTCCCGTTAAGTCGGTGAGTCGAGCGTTGAGCTGTTGCAGTGCAAACGAGAGTCTCGCAACTTGTGAAGGCGCTCATCATCGTAAGTCAAGGTTTCAAAGCGAGCTCTTCAAGGTCGAATGTTACTCCACTTTGGACAGTTGATTCACATTTTGAAATCCATTTGTGTCGTTGAATCCATGTAATAACTCACGTATTGGCAAAAGTTGTAAGTTAATGGGTCTCATGTGGCGTCACAGTTCCCCTGAACGTTCAGTGCAGTGTAGCCATCTGGGAGTTAGAGAGAGAGTGAGAGAGAGGTCGGACCAACTTCGAACAGCTCCATGCATCGTGCGTGGCTCCACCCATCCATATGGATCCGTGGAGCCCAATTCAACTCCCCACACACCCAGCTCAGAGAGTCGGAGTCTCTCAATTGGCACGGCCATCGCGAACGAAATCGCTCTGCCCTCGCTGTTGTGGGCTCGTTCAGGTCTGCCGCAGATGTTGAACCTTCGCGCATCGTTCGTCTGGTGCGAACTTTCAAACTGACAACCCATTCGCACGCAGCACGCACGGTCGCACGGGGCGCTTTCTGGCATACGTACTGTACGCATTCCATAGTCTCACGGACGCCTGAGCGTGGGATCGAGCGATTCGCGCGAGCGATCCCCGCTCCCTGCCTCCCGTCCGGTCATGAGCGTCTCTGCGCTGGACCAGCTCCTGCTCGCGATCGCGGGCACGCGGCCGCCGCTCGCCGCGGCCGCCAAGAAGCGCGACCCGTTCGCGGCGCACGACCTGCTGCTCCCGACGCCGTTCCACCGGCGCGGCGCCCCCGCGCCGCCCACGACGGCCGACACCAAGCAGCAGCGCAAGCGGCAGCATTCGCACATCCAGAAGCCGTCGCCGCAGCCGCAACCGGCGCTCTCGCTTCGCCTCTACGGGGTGCGTACTTGTCTGTGGCCGCTTATTTGGATGGGGCGATTAGCAAACCGCCGTTTCTCTGTCTTCCCAGCTCAAGAAGAACGGATGGCCGCGCACTTTGTTGGCGGCGCTGCGCGTCGATGTGGACGAGCTGTCGGGCCCGAAGCGCATCGCTTCGCCAGCCTCAGCGCGTGGAATCGCAATGGACCCGAGCGTGCGGCTCTTCTTTGATGGTTTACTACTGCAAGCGACGGACGAAGCGGCGTCTTCTTCCAACACGTTCCCCTGGCGGCGCGTCGCGCCGTTGCCCGCCGGGAAAAAGAGCCGCCCGCTGCTTCAGATTGCCGTGGACCCAGCGCATCAAAAACCCGTCGTCGGCATCCCCGTCAACCGCGAGATCGAGCATGTGCGCTCACGCCGAAAGAGCCCTCGGCGGATGAGCAGCCCAACGCCCCGCCGCGCGCGACGAGGCTCCAGCTATCACTTTGAACCGCGAGCGGCCGCTACCACTGCCAACGAGACGGACGACGAACTGACGGACGAATCGGAACTGTACTTGGACCGCGTGGAGGCCGCCATCGACGCGGCGACCGCGAGTGCCCGACGCGTTGTCGCCGCCGAAGCCAACGCGCAGCTCTCGTTCGAACTCATGGAGCGCAAGGCCAACAGCAACACGCACTACGCGGCGACCCACGGGGCCGCCTGGCGCCTGGGTGACACGCACAGCGTCGAGCTGCACGCGCCGTCCCTCGACGAGAGTTCGCTGGACGCAGACCGCTCGCCCAGCGATCCGCGTAGCGAGCTCGAGGCGCTGCGCGCGGAAAACGCTGAGCAAAAGGCGCTCATCCGGCAGCTCTTGATTGAGAACCGCCGCCTACTGGCGCAGCAAGAACAGCAGCAGCAGCAGCAGCTAAATCTTGAGCGCGACCTCGATGTGGGCTCCTCGGTGCCCTCTAAGCGGAAACGGCTGATCAATTCGTCACAGGAGGAGGATGAGGACGCACGCCGTCGCGGCGCGTCCTCGGCGTCCACGGTCTCGTCAGCGACGTCATCGCCGATCTCGCGGCGTGAGAGCCTCACGTTCAGCGTCCAGGACGGCTACGAGACATTCGTGGACCACAAGTTTGACCATCTCGTGTCGGAGATCACGTCCGAACTTGCTGAGCTGCTCTCGGAGGACTCGTTTCCTACCTTTGCAACCGCCGCATGCGTTCGGTGACTTTTTGCGTGTTGGATCGGTGGGCGAAGGGAAGACTTCTCAAGTGGAAGGAAGATTTTTCTCTCGTCCATCGTGACCTATTTTATCTATAAAAATATTGTAATACCATCTCAAATGGAGCGACTGTATTCAAGGAGAGAAGAGTCCATGTGAGCGCCTGCAGCGGCTGACCAATGCCTTCGATCCTACACGAGTAATACTACGTAGTACTCTCCAGCTCACTGTTGACACTGATCATTTTTCCCGCAGTGGAGGCTCAGCAATGGCCGAAGAGTCGCCCTAAACGACGCCACTTCTACTCGTGCCCGAATGCGGGGCACATACACGGGAGACCTGGTCGACGGGATCCGCCAGGGCCGCGGCACGATTGTGTTCACGAACGGTGATAAGTATGAGGGCGCTTTTGTCGGCGGGTTCCGCCACGGCCTCGGCGTGTTCACGTGCGAGCGTGGCACGCGTGTTTACGAGGGCGAGTGGAGACGCAGCGAGCGCCACGGCCACGGGAAGGAGCGATGGATCGGCGTGAATGGTGACCGGTACGAAGGACAGTTCGCGCACGACCTATATCACGGCAAGGGCGTGCTCGTGCGTGGTAGTAGTGGCAGCAAGTACGATGGCGAATTTGCCAAGGGCCGGCGCCACGGGTACGGCCGCATGGAGTTTGGGCTCCGGAAAGAGCCCACTGCGGACAACAACAGCAAACATGCGGCTGGCAGCGGGGTTGCAAAGGCATCTATGGCAAGCCCAGCGGTGTACGTTGGCCAGTGGCGCGATGGCCGCATGCACGGTGAAGGCAAATACACGCGCAGCGACGGTGGCTTTTACGAAGGCACGTGGGTCGACGGGCTCGCGCATGGCGTAGGCAAGGAAATCGCCGTGGACACGGGCGAAGTGTACGAAGGCAACTGGAAACAGGGCCTTCGTCACGGCGAAGGTGCCGTGATCCGCCTCGGCAAGAAGCGCAAGGGCGTGTGGGAGATGGGTGCGCGCACCAAGTGGACCTCGGCCGAGATCCCCATTTCGGCGACGCTGACAACGGCCGTAGCCAGCGCAGGTGCTGCAAAGAAGAAGTAAAGCGAGGTATGACGAACGCGCTTCGAGTTTTCTCATTCAGTTTTGGCGAGTTTTGCGCCGCGAGGGCCTTTCCTTCGTCTAGAAATTGTGTCACCGGTGGAGAACGTTAGACATTGACGGTGATAACGTCGTCGGAAAGCAGTACAAAAACAAGACGTACACTGTGCCTGTGGGGACGTGGCGACGCTTGAGCAGCTGTGGGTTCACTGCCGAGGCAGAGGCCGCGCTCACCATTGTCGGCGCCACAGCTGCCTCGCCGTCCGTCGACAAGTTACTTTCCTGGGACAGCGACATCGACGTAGATGACGACAACGATGTCGCCGTTGACGATGATTCCCGCTTCGCTTGTCTGGCGCTCGCTGTGCTCAGACTTCTCTGCAGCTTCTGCGGCTCGGTCATCACCGACTCGCTCTGCACGGCGTGGATATCCTGGAGCAGCATCGCGACGGCCAGTGGGACGTCTTTGGACACACAGTCCAAAACGACCTGCCCCTTGCGCGAGATCGTCTCGCTGAACTTGTACGTGAGCACGACGCTCACGGCGCCGCCGTCTTCCTTCTCGTCCTCTTCTTCGTCGATCACGACGGCCACGGCCTTGCGCATCTCCAGTGTTTCCTGTAAGTGTCCCATTCAGGCGCACGGTCAGACATGACATCGTACACAGTACCAATCCAAGCGTCCTCGCATCGTACCAACAGCAGCTCGATGAACGCCGGCGCCTTGACCTCGACGCCTAGCTCTTCAATCTACGCATGTCCCCACCAAGCGTCAGTATGACCCGCTCACACATCCAGAGCCTTCCTGCCAGTGGCGCGTGGCGCGTGGCAAGGGGACGCACGTGCTGTTCGATGGCGTCGAGGTCGAGTCGTTTCTCGTAGATGGCGCTGGTAGACACCCCGCTCGATGGCACGACTGCAGTGAACACGAAGACCGACTCACTGCCAGCGGCACTGCCATTGGCGCGGGACTCTTGCTGCTGGCGCACGAAGAGCGTCCAGCGCGGCGCGCTGTCGCTGGCGTAGGAGCGCACGCGCAGCGCCGTGGCACTTGCCATGGCGATGACCAATTCGGGAATGATGGCCCGCAAAAGGAAACAACCCCATACCTATTTTCCAACGCGTACCCAGTTGTCGAGAGGGTTATGACTGGTTACGCTCCTAGTTGAGAGTGATGGTCTGCCTGCTCGTGCGACCTTCCCGTCACCTCGCCTTGCCGTCCCCCAACTTCATGCCTTTCGTGTCTTTGCCCGATCCTTTTTGGCCCCGCTGGGTCCCAACGTTCCTGTTGTTGATCCGCACAAAGAGGGGAAAAAAGACAAGAAGTTGGGGCATCCAACGAATCCCGCCCAACGCCAACTTTCCAACGCTGCCCACGTTTCCCCTTCCAGAAGAAAGAAGAAAACGAAATCCAACGGCAACCTCCCCCAGTATGAGCGCCGAGATGATCGCCGGCGTGGAGGCGGCGCTGCGGCAGCTGCTGGACCCGGCGACCCCCGCGGCCGCAAAGGCGGAGCTCGAGACGCAGCTCGCGCAGTTCAAGGCGCAGGTGCCCACCTGTCTGCCCGTGCTGCTCCAGCTGCTCAGCTCCTCCAGTAACGACTACGCGCTCTGGTTCGCGGCCACGACGCTCGAGGAGTACGTGGCCACGCGCTGGCGCGCGCAGCTCGACGCCGCGCAGCGCCAGCTCGTGCGCCAGTTCGCGTGGGAGTACGTGCTCGCGCGCAGCGCCGGCGAGCAGGCGGACGGCACGACCACGGGCACGGCAACGTCGCCGGCGCCGACGCAGGCGGCGTTCGTGCTGCGCAAGCTGTGCAAGGTCGTCGCGGACATTGCGCGGCTCGAGTGGACGCCGGCGGCGGCGAGCGGCGAGGCCGCGTGGACCGAGTTCCTGCAGCAGGTCGAGGCGCTGGTCGTGGACGCGTCCACGCGCGTGTGCGGGCTCGAGCTGCTGCGCGTGGTCGCCGAGGAGTTTGGCCGCGACGACGCGCTCGCGCTCGCGACGGTCAAGGCGCGCGCGAAAGCGCAGCTGACGGCGCAGCTGCCGACGCTGCTCTCGCTGCTCGCGGGCGTGCTGCAGGCCAGCAACCACCACGTGCGCCACGAAAGCAGCGACTTGTCGGGCCACGACCGCGTGACCAAGCTCGCGCTCGAGACGCTGAGCCACTTGATCGCGTGGGCGCCCGTCGCCGAGGCCATGAACGACGTGTGGATCCCGCTGCTCTTCGAGTTGAGCGAGAACTGGCAGCTCATCCACCGCCGAGGCATGCCCGCGCATGCCCACCTCGCCGGCTCGAGCCTCGTGGCGCTGCAGTGCCTGACAGATCTGATGACCAAGCGGTTTGGGCCGGGTCGCATGGACGAAGTGGTCGCGCAGTGCATGATGGGACTCTGCCCGCTGATCCAGCGGGTAGTCGAAGACGACATCATGGGCATCGTCACGGAAGACTACCTCGACAAGCTCACCGAGTACGTAGAAGCCTTCTTGACCCAGCACCTGAAGCGGCTCGAGCACCCCCAGTACGAGTCGGTACTGCCGCGGTTCCTTGAGTTGGTCATGGCGCTGACACAACGCCAACCGCACGTGAGTGGTTTCTTGAACTGCATGAGCGTATGGGAGGTGTTCGTTGGATATATCGAAGAAGCTGAACAAAATGAAGCCGCTTCCAACGACCGCATCAGACAGCTCCTCACGGCGTACGAAAACGGCCTCGTCAGCGTCATGTTTCATCTCGTCGAGCGCATCAACTACGCCACAAACGAAAATCAACTGCTCGAGCTTGGTGATGACGAAGACGAAAACTCGGCGCTGAACAAGGATGTCGGTGATGATGCAGTTTTCGACGTCGAAGGAGACACCGGAGAAGGTCGCTATCTCACGGGCTCGTTGCAAGATTTGGCCCAATGGTGGGCCAACCGCGGCAATAGCGGTGATGCCCCGTCGATGGCTTCGGCCAACATTGAACTGTCCGATTACAGGGAGTTTGTTGTCGAGTGTATTGCGCTCATTCGCCGAATCGCATCGTTCCCGGCTTGTGGACCTGCACTTCTCGAGAAAATCGCTGGCCGAGTCAAGAATACGTGTGAGCAACTTGTCTTCCGGCTACACGAGACCCCGTCGCTGCCGCCTGGATCCGACGCTTGGACGAAAGAGCGGTACGAGATACGCGACCTCTCCGTCAACTGCGCTATTTTGTCGAGTGTGTGTGCTCAGCACAATTGCGTCAGCCAAGATATGAACGACCAAATGACGGGGTGGCAGATTCTGCACATGTTCATCACTCTTGCTGAATACATCACTCGCCAGCGGCTGCACACAAGAGGTGATGTATTCGTCGAACTCCACTGCGAAGCACTCACCTGCATTCGATTCTGCTTGACATGCGTCCCATTCGTCATCCAGAACGGAGCTCGTGAGGATGTCTTCAAGGCGACAGAAAGCGTGCTCCAAGTTCTACTTCAGACGCTGGATACGACCATCGTCCCGTCACCGCAGCTCGTGATGCAGAATGCTATGCAACTCCTCGCAAGTCTTGGATATGTTCTCCCTTACGACGATCTCATCAGTTTACCCTCGATGACCCAGTTGGAAGCAAACATTCACCAGTTTAGCCAGCACCTCCCCTTGACTATCCAAGGCGATCTCTACACTTCCATGTCGAACTCAATTTTGAACTCGGCTATTTCGATGCGAAACAGTGGCGCTACGAACGAAGAGGCGATGCAGCGATGGGCGAACGCGTACGGCTCCCTGATCCTGCCAATTCGAGAATCAATCGATGAGTCAGCTAAGACCCTGCAGCAGAATGAACACCGTGTTCTGGAGCGTGTGATGGTGACGCAGATTCAGCGAGATTTCTATCTCGTTCGCTGTCTTGCTCGATCGGTTGAGACCAAGCCCAAGGTTGCGAAGGATGGGTTCTGCTCAGCCTACCAGCCTACATTCCCATCGTTTCTGGCGCTTCTGACGACATACTTCACAACGATCAAGAAGACAGCGATGAACTCGAGTGGTTCCAGCCCTCGTGCGCAATCTCAAGTGAAGAACGCACTCAAGGTCGTGAACGAGATCGTTCGTCTCTATGCTCAACTACTCAAATCAATCCGGAAGGAGATGCAGAAGGAAACGGTATCGGAGATTATGCGGATATTCGTCGAGATCTTCAGTGACCCTCAGCTGAGTGCAGTGTAAGTGACCTGAGTGTTCAATGTCCTGACTACCTACCCTTGCTAATAACATTTGTTTTCACGGCAGTCTCAACAACCAAGGAACTCCAGGTGTCATGGTCCTTTGCGGTTTCCTGCAACTGCTGAAGATCGTGGTCGAAGAGCCGACGTCAGTGTTCTCGTCGTTCATTCAGAACATCCTCGACCTGTGCTACGGCCCACTCAAAGAGGTGCGATGCTTGCTGCTCATTAAGCCGACCAAAGGGCCCTCGTAGCTAACACTTTCTTGCCATTTGATGTGATATGAAGTCGATCTTCGCTCATGCGCAAAGCGAGGCCCATATTTTGGGCTACTTCGTGGCGCTGGTGGAGCAACTCCTGGAGAAGCACTACCGATTCTTTGTGTCCATGACGATCACCCAGAATGGGCAGCGTGAGCGAAACTTCTCGTCGGATGTGGCCCACAACTATTTCGTCTCCATCTTCCAGAGCCTCGCCGCCGTGTTGACGCGTGAAGGAACCGGCGCGAACGTTCAAGGAGCGGGGAATGAGAGCCTATCACCTCGATTGTGCCGCCAAGTGCTCGCCTTGCTCGATCGCATTGACAAAGCCCATAGTCTGTTTGCGTTCACGGGCTTCCAGAGCGAGATTCGTCTGGGATTCCTGTCCACGCTGATGAACATCCTGACCAAGGGCGAGATGAACTTGCTTCAGGAGGAGATTATCGGCTTGATTCATCGCCTTGCCGGGGTGGACTTCCAGTCGTTCTACCAAGTCTTTTTGCCGGGCTACACGAAGGACATCTTGTCTCCACAGGAAATGGAGATCGCGGGTAGCTTTGGAGAAGGCCAGTGTCTCCAGTGGAGCGGGCAAGTGGACTTGCCGACTTTCACCACCGACGTTCACAGCTTCCTGAACGATCTCCGGCTGCTCAAGGCCCAGGCGTGAGCATTAAAAAAGTGTGCTCGATGACTTCGCGCGTCATGATAGAGTTTCAAAGCAGAGGGTCCCTCTTTTGACGTTTTGGACACAGCGGATTGGAAAACGAAATGCGATACAGTTGGTTGCGTTTCAGTTTCTCACGATTTTTTCTATTTACAAATCACCTAGCTACTGGGCCAGGGAACAAGAAGCACAAGCGCACACGCTCAAGGCATCCTGTATGCAATTATCGTCGACGTGGGGCAGCGCAAGAGCTATCGTACACATGGAGGGGGGCGACTGATGCTGCCTCCATCAGCGTTCCCTCGCGCGACGCGCCGGAGTGAGGTGGTCCAGCTCGTCGCCTACATGATGCTGCACTCGCCTTCCTTCTCCTCGCCCTCGGCGGACGCGTCTTCCTTGACCGCCGCGGCCGCGTCGCTGTGGTGGTCGCGGCGCTTGCGGCTCGACTCCTTGCACGGGCACGGCAGGCTCGCGGCCACGCCGGCAAAGTAGCAGCGCCCGCAGTCGTTGCAGTGCACGTCGCGGTGGTCGCAGCAGCGCTTGCAGATGTCGCAGTGGTTGCGCGGGGTCTTGTCGTGGTCCAGCAGCTTGTTCATGCACCAGGAAAAGTCGAACGTGCGCGCACACGGCGCGCAGGTGTAGCCCTGCACGCAGTCGATCACTTTGATCGCGCGTGCGCAGCACGGCACCTCGACGGGCTCCTGCATGCGCGCGACCATGTCGCGCGTCTTGGACACGTTGTGCATGAAGCACGCGTCCTGGAGCAGCGCGTCGATGTCGGCGCCCGCGGCCTTGACCATCAGGAACGGGTTCTTGCACGACGTGCAGCGGCACGCGGCGCCGCACATGCCGCCTTCCTTGACGCACGCGCAGCGGCCGTTGCGGCAGCCGCCCGTGCAGCGGCACGAGACCACGCGGGGCGCGGCGGCGGGTGCTGTGGCCGCCGGCGACGCGATGGCCGCAGCCATGGAGGCCGCGGCCGGGGACGCGGCACGGGGCGCGCTCGCGAACGGGTGCGCGGCCGCCGCGTGGCCATAAATATGAGACGTGTGGTGGTGCGCGTGGAGCGCCGGCACGTGGCCGTCGGGCTTGGGCGCGATGTGGACCATGCGGTGCTGGCCCATTTGCGGCTGCTGCGACTGGAGTTGCTGCTGCTGCGCCGGCGTGGGCAGGATGGGCGTGGGCATCACGGGCGGCAGCGCGAGCCCCTGGTTGAGCACGTTCCAGTAGTTGGGCATGGTCGACGACGGCGCAAACTGCGGCGGCGGCGGCGGCGCCATCGGCAGCGACAGGCCGAACGGCGTGTTGCTGGTGTGGCGCTGCTGCTGTTGAGTAACCTCTTGCTGGTTGTCTTGGTCTTCTTCGTCGTCCATGCTCACGTCGTCGTCGTCTCCGCTCTGGTGGTGACTGTGGTCGTGGTCGTGGCTGTGGCCGCACGCGTGGAGGTCCTCGAGCGGCATCATGTCCATGTCGGCGTCGCCAAAGTCGCCGCCGAGCAGCGAGATCAGGTCCGGGTTCTCCATCAGCGGGTCGCCAGTGGCGTCGTCGCCGTCGTCCATCTCGGCCATGAGCGCCTCGAGCTCGTCCTGCACCGAGAGCACGGGCGCGCACTGGACCTTGTCCACGGGCCCGCGGCACAGCGGGCACGACCGGTTCGTGCGGAACCAGCGCAGAAAGCACTTGGAGTGGAACGTGTGGCCGCACAGCGCGATCTGCGCGTACGCGTTCTGCGTGAGGCAGACCGAGCACTCGCGGAACGAGTGCGGCAGGCTCGGCGCCTGGCGCGTCACGGCCGCGCACGCGCGCGCGATCTCGGCCTCGAACAGGTCCACGCCGTCCGCGCCGCGCGTGGACGCCGCGGACGCCGGGTCCAGCGGCTTGGCGGCCGCACTGTGGCCGTAGTACCCGCTGGGTGTGGCCGCCGTGAGCTTGTCGTACGCGAACGCGGCCGAGGGCGCCGGCTTGATCACGTTGTGGCCGTGGCTGTGGCTGTGGCCCATCAGGTCCCCTGGCTTGCCCGAGACGAACTCGCCGGACGCGAGCGACGAGATGGCGGCGGCCGCCGTGCCGGGCGTGGGCGGCGCCGCGTGGCTCTCGTAGAGAAACCGCAGGCTCGAGTCGGCGCAGAAGACCGAGCCCGAGGCGCCCCAGCCGTCCGCCACCACGCGCTGCTTGCTGCCGTTGGCGTTGGCCGCCGCGGCCGCCTGCTGCTGGTACTGCTCATAGAGACTCATATTGCTGTGGCCGCTTTCTCTCCCTGTCTCTCTAGGTCGTCGGCAGCGGAATATGGACTGATCCTTTCTTGGGCCAACATCCCGCCTTCCGCCCAGCAAAAAACGACGGGAACAAATGGCCGCTAAGTGCGTGGCTAACCGACCATAAGTGCGCTTTCTGTTGGCATCCAACGCGGCAGACCGTACTGGATACGCGAAGAGCCGTTTCGCGCGGATTGACGTCAGTATGTGATTGTACAGTGTGTAGAATACCCAATGCAGGTAACCAATCCATGAATCTTTAGCAAGGTATAGTATTTGGAAGGTGCTCAGGGCATCTGTGGGACAGATCTTTGCGGGATGGGGAAGTTCAAACACCTACCCCGTTCAGCTGCCGCTAAGTGCGCATGTTCCCACCCACTGCTGCCTGGGTTGGCCCCACCGCCGTCTCACCCAAAGGAATGTGCTATGTAGAACCTGCGACGTGTGACAACAGCGCCTCGCTGCCGCTTGGAAACAACCAAAGCACCATTTTTTTTTAAAAACGATTCTAAAAGATCGTTAAAACGGCGCGGCTCAAAGACACGCGTGCTTGAATATGGGGGTAGGCGCGGTGTCTTCACGTGCGTGCCTGTTCTCCTCCATCTTTCCGCTCTCCCGATAAGGCTGTAATACATCCTTGTCGTCGTTGAGGCCAGTACGGTGCACACGATACATTAGAACTGGGCCGTTGGAGTGAGATTGGATGCCCAACAGCTCCGTCCGCAGCGCTCACGGATCATCCGTCGGATGGGGGCTGGCGCTGGCCAGCTGCGTTCCGCGTGGAGGACTGTGGTGCGAGCAGACAGGGGCTCGAGCGGGAGTTGTTATCCGCACCACCCAAAGCGGATAAGAGCACCACCTTTGGGGCTATTTCCGTAATATATAAAACTGAATTGACTTAATGTGACTAGAGAGTCAGAACGACCGGAGGCGGCGGGGGCCCCTTCCCCGCGCGCAGCGCACCGTAGCGACGCGGGGTCCGCGCCGCAGGTCGCTCTGGCGTAATGGGTCCTAGTACGCCGACGGCCAGATCTTAGAATCTAAAATACGCGAGGCTCGTGCCGACGGCAGAGCCACCGAAGCGAAGCGGAGGTCGGCGTGTCGTCACGAACGCAGCGCCGCCTTTCGTAGTCACTTTATGTCAATGGGGTGGTGCGCTTATCCGCTTTGGGTGGTGCGGATATCAACTCCCGGGCTCGAGCGCTGTGTGGGCTGCCTCGGTTCTGTTTGCTCAACTAAAACTAAAACGCATCCGCTACAGGCCAGGATTCTTTTTTGCCCTAAACCTAGTTTTCATCCAGGACTGATCTGGGATTCTAAACAGGATTGGACCAGTACGGAAGAAGAAAAATAAAAAACGCAATATTTACGCAAGGGGGGCCAAGGGGGGGGGGGGGGGGGGGGGGG
>JAADWV010000477.1:0-26500 GCA_023336295.1 Pythium folliculosum | reverse complement strand
TTGCTGGCGGATGCGCTGGCCACGTTTAGTCCGGAATGGACGTGCGCAGTAGCGAGTCCTACGGAGGTGTACGGTGACGCGTTCGACGTGAGCTTCCTGGACCAGGAGTTCGAGGCCATGCTGCAGAGCCTGGAGCAGCCCATGTCTTCTGCGTTCCCGTCGCGCTCGTACGCCGATGAGCTGGGCGTCTTCACGGTGTAGGCAGGAGGCATTGTGTTCGGGTGTAGTGTAAGAACCAATATTTAGCAGACTTTCGCAACCTTCTGCCTCTCGCTCAGTTCTGTCAAGTGCCGTGGATATCGAAGCTGGCGCTCCGCGGTCATGGCATCAACAAGTTCATTTCCGATGTGTGAAAGCAGTCGGAATCAAGGTGGTCGAGGCTGCCACCCAAAAGACCACGGTTATCATGATTAGGATGTTTGGGTCCCTGCCCCAGTCCTTGCTTCCAAAGGGTTTCCAGAGAAGGAAAACCTGGGTCAAACCAGATGAGGAAAGCGAGGCGGGCTCGACCCGCGAGCGCCGGCAGCGGGTTCGACGCGCCACGCCGCGCGCCCGCGCTGTATTTGTACAGGGATGTGTAGCGCTTATCTCACAAGACTCCGGAGCGTCTACGCCTCGTCCGGACGCCGCCGTGTTCCCGTGAAGATCAACTGTTTCCGTGAGGCTGCCACTGCTCGACCGCTGAGCCTCCGTGTGGTGTCTACGGGAAGGATCCCCGCTTGGTGGGCACGCGTGCGCCGACGTCGACACCTGAGGGGTCGTCCGGTTTGTCGCACGCGTTGATCTCGGCGACTTGTGGGCCGGCGTCGCTCTCTTGCGCGCCACACAGATCCGCGACGGACGGTCTGGAGTGGTGGGCTTGCTGCCTGTTGGTGGAGCGCCTTGTCGATGTCGAGACCAAGATGATGATGCCGGATGTACTGCCAACCGCCGCAAGCCATTGGCGCAATGCTGCTCAGAAGACCGGACACGCCAAAGCGTATATTCAAGTGATCCACTCGCAGATTCGCGTGAGTTGCCTTTCGTTGTCGACTTCACGAATTGCGAGGCAAGATCGAGAGTGTGCAGACGACACCTCCCAGAAGATCAAGTCTCAAGATACTAAGCCTGGACGGATGTGGATTCCGCGTACGTCCGCGGCTTTGTGCACCACGGCGCGACAGGAGCGCTCCGGGCGCAGTCGCAGTTGGTGATCGCATTCTTCGTCTCCCAGCGCTGTCTCGTGAACCTGCACCAGCTCAACACACGCATTTAACTTCACACTAGTCATCCGGGTACAGTGCTCGCCGCGGGGGCATCCGATTGATGCATTCCCTTCGACACCTCATCGGGATCCGAGTTCTGATCCTCAACGCATGGTGAGGTCCGTCAGGTCCAGCCTCCGTTCGTTCTCGATTGCAGCCTTCAGCGAGATAGCAGTCGCTCAGATCGTGCACGGAACGAGTTGATTGGCCCAGGTTACTTCGTACGCTCTGCCGATGCCACGCGAGTTGCAATCAGAAGGTCAAGCCGATCGCTCAGAGGAGATATCCAACTGCGTTTCTGCGATTCGGCTAGGAACCTGTGATTCGGTCCAGATGAGGACGTTCCTGGAAGGAGACTCCAGCACGATGGCTCACGAGTTGGTGCGTTCCAGCGATGATGGCCGAGATTTTGAGAGACTGAGGAGTGCGTAAGTCGTGTGTTGGATGACGCGTCATGGCGCAGAGAAGTCTCGTTCACGGTGCCTCGAAGCTCGAACATCTACTGTTCGAATCGTTCTCATGCTGAGATCCCGTCAGGCGGGTGCTGATTACTTGAAGCACGTTGCCGTTAGAAAAAGAGCGCATATGAAGTATCCAAGGAAGCGACACAGAATGTGTTTGCAAACTGCTGGTGTCCGACAACTCGAAGCTCTCACGATACGATCGCAGCAGCTATCCGATGCTATCCGTGTTATCGTGTTTACCTGTGACTCGCGATAGGGACACCTTCGTGCGGTTGGTTGTGCTGCTGTTTTGATCATACCGTATCGAAAACCCACACTTCCGATGTACTCGCGACATAGCGTGCTCCGGAGACTGAGGATCAACAGTGAACAGTTTCAAGAATGAGGTTCGCCTCACAGCGGATTTAGGGGTGACGCAACTACGCTGATCAGCTCGCTGGTACCAACTAATGCGGTATGCACGCTTGGTTTCTGGTCGTTGAGACCGTGCACCAAGACGCGCAACTATCCGGCGATAGAGTCGGGTCAGCTGGTGCTGTCGGGACCTGTGGCGCGTCATGCCGTGTGCGCGTGGTCAGTCATCTCTGGTGATAGCATCACCGACGACATCACCACTGGGTGGTGCGACGTTCCAAGGACGGACGTCAAGGACTTGGTGAAATTGTGTACCTGGATGCTCATTCGTGACCAGCCAAAGAAGCCAAGTGTGGACGTGCTGCTGCCAAGATTTGTCTTGTGCCAACATTGCGGTATCTGCCACGTATTGAGAGAGCATGCCAATCGGTATGAAGCAGCGACGAGAGCGAACTGTGTCTCGACACTGACCACGATGCTCAAACTACACATCAGCTGAAAACCAGTTGATGCGAAGGCGAGCGTGACAAGTTCGTGTCCACAATCATCGTCTGACGGCTTTGGATGTTGGGGAGCTTGAGACTGATGGAAACGAGTATCGCGTTCGACAGATCGGACAACCGAGCGACGGGGCGCTTGTACTCGAAGGTATCCAGCTGATGCCTTTGGAGCACCATTGCGCAAGTCATATCGTTAAATTGCAACATCTGTACGATCGCTGGGGTGCTTGTGAATTGCTCCGACTCCGATCTCAAAACTCGTCGATAGTTGTATTCCAAGGTGGCAGTTTCGGGAGTGCTCCGTGTCAAGCCGTACTCAGCTGAAATACGCACAGGAGGCGAAGGTCTCGTTCAAGCACTCACCAGCCATGTCCACGCAGTCGCGTCTCGATTTCCAAAAAACACGGAGAACGGCGAACGGCAGCGACGGGAGCCACAGCGAAAGCTCGAGTAACCTCGGTTTCCTTTCGAACTCGCTGTTGACCGGCGACGTCAATCGACGCGCGCTTGATCAACACGAAGAAGCTGATGTTGCAGTGGATGCTGTTGGCTAAATACTGGAAGCGTGTCGCCAAGCGTCAAGGACCGCGTGGACACGCGCTCAAATGCGCATTGGCCCTGAGATAAACGACTTGCGGATCGCGAGCCCGTCAAAGATGGCTCATCCAGTGGCGATTCCGAAGCCACAATGCGCGCTTACAGCTAGTGTGGAGACCCAATGTGGCGTGGCGCGGAGCTCGGGAACGTGCGGGCCCGGGAGGCTGTTTTGCTGCTAGTAATGCTCGGGTGTGTGGAGTTCGTGTCATGGATCGGCGGCGTGATGCACCGCGCGAACTTCCTCTTGCCCAACGACCTCGAAATGATGTCTTGTGTCTAGGTTCACGTGATTCCAGCCGTGAGAGAATCCGATGATGCGGACGGCGAAGACTTCCTGCGAACACTCTTGAACCTGGGGTGTGTGACCGTGGCTGTGGAAAAGATGCTCGTGACCGACGAGTGCTACTGCGCAGCCGCAACTAACACAGATCAGATAGGCCCATTCCTACGACGTATTTCGGTGGAATCCAGTCCCGACCTTCTTACTCCCAGACCGTCCGAGGGGTGGTCAGACAAGAGTCGGCATAGTCCCACAAGGAGAGCTCGAGCAACTGACCGCGGGTTCACTGCCCAGCCATTGGTCAAATACTCTGGCGCCCGGTCCAAGGTGGAACTCTGCTCCGCAGGAGGAGGCCCTGGTCAACGCCCGTATGACTCTCAGTTCGCATTTGGAGGTACGTGGTGCATACTGCTTCGTTAAAAGAAGCCCTCATACTCACCGCTGTTCTTCGGTCCCTTAGCACAACCCGGAAGAAGCAGAATCGACCTCCTCGCATCCCGCTCGCCGCACCATGACTATTACTGAGTGTGTTCAGCAGCAGTTCTTTGTGAGCAGCCCCTCGACATCCAATCGGCCGACGGTGGTTCGCTTGCCACTGACGATTATCGTGAAGTACAGCATGAAGGACAAGACTAGAGAGACCAAGGCTTCGTCACCCCCGACAGTGACCAGTAGTCCTCGTCGCAAGAACCTGTGGTCTGTCGAAGAACACAATCGCTTCCTGCTCGGGCTCGAGCTCTATCCCCGAGGTCCGTGGAAATGCATCGCGTCCGTCGTTCGCACCAAGACCACTCGTCAGACCATGACCCACGCGCAGAAGTACAGACAGAAGATCGAGCGCAACCTGAAGACCAACGAGAAGGTTTCCGTCGCCCACGGGTCAGATCTCCCCTGTCATGCAGGTTCTAGCATGTGTCCTCCGACGCTCCCGGTGCTCGAGAGGCCACCTCCGCGATGGAGCCACGCCCAGTTTATCCCGATGACAACTCCTGTGGGCCGCGAGCATTAGCACTCGGCCGCAGTGACAGCGGTCGCAGACTTGCATCTTGCGAAGAGTTCGATGCAGTGGTAATGTTGGTTCATGTATGATTGATAACGACAGCGTTGTAGATATCAACGGCGGCGGCCATGAAGCACATATTGCCATGCCAACCTCTATCGCGCGCATGGCGTCGGAACTGCCGGGGCGAAGTTTGACAGCGGGGTACAGCGTGGGGGTATGCAGGGCTACACCAGGGTATCCGGCGTTGATAGGCAGATAGGTTGCTTGACGGTGCGTGCGCCAATCGCGAACCCAAACTCTGGGTCCGAAAGTACTCGCTTCGGTTATCCCCACTTCAACTTGCTCAAGCAAAGGTCTTGCCTACTGCAATAGGTCATTTCGGGACAAAGTGCATCAGGTCGTGATTGCGGCCACCCCGCAATCATGTTCGACCACAACTAACCTATTTGATTACATTGATGCCGCCTTCGGCTCGCCATCATGGCGGCCATCACCGTGAAGGGAGTGACTCTCCGGTGTCGTCCATCGAGTGCGTTCCCGCTCAGAACGCAGTCAAATTGGAGCTATGCGAGAACTCAGCAGACCAACATTCCTGCGTGGATGGGCGCCCTTCAACGTACAGTACAGGTGCGGCAACCGCGTTGCTCCAATGTACTGGATTTACAGCACATGGAACGCCATTCCGATGATCTCAGCGTTCCTACCAGCCTGTCTGTCCCTTCTGTACCGGGTCTGCGGTTGAATGCGGCGTCGCAACATCGTCTGTATGTCGTCTTTTCCCAGCATTTGACTCACGCCGGCCTTTCAGCGTTGAACAGAAGCTCCAAGCTGGCTGGAGACCAGGTGCTTGAACTGGGGAACAGGCCAGGGCCAGGCTGGTCCAAACCATCTTATTTCAGTAGCCACGCATTTCATCATCCACAACGGATTGCGGGATGGCCGCAATCAACGGTCAAAGAATGCGTGGAACTGGATTTCTGCCACCGTGAAAATTTTGGGGCGGTTGCCTCCTTCCTTCCGTGTCGTACGTACAGTGAGTATCGTCTCGCTCGCTCCGAGCTTCGGAGATCGTCAATCGGTGGCTCGCAACCGCCGCCAAGGAATCATCTGTATGCGTTGCGCGTGTGATGGCTGCCTGCCTGCAAGTGGTCAGACACTCGAGGCGACGGAGAGGAATCAGCAGGCGCGCGTCGCACTGTTGCGTCATCGCTCCGGAAGATGCCGAGCCCGAACGCCAACGACAGAGAGTAGACCCGCATCTGTGTAAAGGCGCACTTCGTAGACGACTCTCTCCGACCCCAAGAGAGTTGGCGCGACGCGTGTGCGGGGGCGACCGGAATCCTCATTCCTCAATTTGCTCCACCGCCAAAACACTCAACCCAAGCACTCGAGCACACGGTCACCATGGTCCTCACGTCGCGCACGCACACTACGCTCTTCAACGCCGCCGCCGCCACGGACGCACCGAACGGCAAGACGCTCATCCGCCTCCCGCTCTCGGTAGTGCCGCACTACGAGCAGCGGTGCACCGTCACGGGGGCCATCGTACCGGTGGCCAACAAGCCGCTCTTCCGCACCAACCTCTGGACGACGGAGGAGCACGAGCGATTCCTCCACGGCCTCGAGATCTTCCCGAACGGTCCCTGGAAGGACGTCGCCAAGATCGTCGGCACCAAGACCACGCGCCAGACCATGACGCACGCGCAGAAGTACCGCCAGAAGATCGAGCGCCACCTGACAGCAAAGCCCAAGTCGACAAAGTCACGCCGCGCTAAGCGTGAACCGTCGATGACCTCCTCCACGACGTTCCAGGACATGCTGGCGGATGGCACCTCGTTCACGGAATCGCTTGCATCTTTCGATGGTGTTGCTGGTCCCGCTACGCGTCAGGACGCTGTTGCGAGCCCCACGGACGTCTTTAGCGGAGCGTTTAGCGCGAGCTTCCTGGACCAGGAGCTCGATGCGCTGCTGGAAGGCCTCGAGTTGCCATTGCCGATCAGTGCCGACAACTCGATGCCAGTTACTTACGCCGACGAGCTTGGCGTTTTCAGCTTCTAGACGTCCCCCAGCAACCACATGAACACTATTTAATGCACTCTCCTCTACTCGAACCTAGTCTAGTGTTTCCGTCACGCATCCGTAGACCGGCGCGCAGGCTGATCAAGCGAGAAGCAGCTTGGCGTCCGCGGCGCCTACACCTTTGCGCTGAGAAGACCGCGCGACGAAGATCAAGAGCCGACGGTCGCTCGATGCGCCGCCCCGTTCCAGCCTAAAACTCCTCGGTAGCCATCGCATTGCCGCTGCGCTCGTCGGCCACAGCGTGGCGCCGCAATTGGTGCTCTGCTCCGTTGGAAATCTTCCAAGCTGAGTTGCGTGCGTGGACAGGGCACTGTGCGTAGAACGGCCATAACTCTGCATGGCGCGCTGTGAGCCACAAACTCACTACCTAAGCAGTGGTACATGCCCCGTTGATGCACGCATTGTGTTTCTCCATGAAAATTTACAGTACATAGCCGTACAGTACTGCCATGTTCACCCAAAAACACAACCAACGATCTCTTCGCACAGATCTGGGTGTTTGGGAGGCAAGGTGGTGAGCTTGATGAACCGGTAGAAGAACCGGTTTGTTGACGAGGGACGAGCTGTGTGCCATGTTGACCTGTTGGGAGGCATTTGGGCGGCCGAGGAATGTGACGACCAAACAAACCAGCATGCCGTACGTATCCGAGGGCCTGTCTTTTCGATCTGACTGATCCGTACCAAGCCGGAGATCTCCATGTCTCAATTGGTCTGTGGATCATTTCTCATACTGGTACATGTATCTCCGATTCATAGCGTCTTTTGCGTTGGAAGTCGTTTTGTGCTCTCCCTTCGGGACCTCACGTGCCTTATATGTTTAATTCCCGGTCGTGGCCTTGCGCCGCTCGCGCGTGCGCGCTCCCCCATTTGTCGGCAAAACGTGGCAGCAGCCGCGCGTGCTCGTAGTCGGGTCGTTCAGCGTAGCTATAGCTTTCGCTGTTCGGGTGATACGTTGGTGGTGCCTGCGGACGCCATCGCGCGAGCACATCAGCGTCTAGAGAAGCTGTCGCTGCCTGTCTAGGCGGCAGTTCGTCGCTCTTGGCGCGTCGCTCGATCTTCTGACGGTACTTTTGCGCGTGCGTCATGGTCTGCCGCGTGGTCTTGGACCCGACGACCGCTGCGACGTGCTTCCAGGGGCCCTGCGGATACAGCTCGAGCCCGTGGAGAAAGCGATTGTGCTCTTCGACAGACCACAAATTCGTACGACGGCTCTTCGCCTTTGCGGGTGGTGGACGTGCTGTGACGGTAGAGCCATCGCCGTGGCCGTAACCGGTCTTGTCCTCGACGTTGTACTTGACCACCACGGTTGGCGGGAGCCGGATGAGCTTGGGCTCGCTCGTGGAGCGCGCGTCACTTGAGAAGAACTGCTTCTGAACGTGGGCGGTGATGACCATGCCCCTCGGATGTGTCTGGAGTCTATGGAGAATCGCAAAGCCGGAGCGAGATACGCGCCGATCGCGAATCGCGTTTGTCAACCGAATGATCGCGTTGAGAAATAAGGGGGCCACAAGGAACGGCCTGCTTGTTGGTGCTTGAGTTCATTTTGGTCGCGAGGGCTCGCAAGTCCGTGGGAATGAACCCAAGCCGGTGGCTTGGGTTGAGATCGCCTGGCTTGGGACCACCTGAAGCTGTGAACGGGCCAATCCACGAGCAGCAGGACAGTCTTAGCTTCAGTCATGTGCGATCTTGGCTGGCGTCGAACTGCCGCCCGCAACAGAGTGGCATGTGGCATTTTTTCATCCTTCATAAACGGATATAATGATTTAAACATACTCCCGTGAATGTGCAGGCAATACACTCTTTAAACCCATACACTCCCATTTTTGTTGGTCTATCGAGTAGACTGCAATGGAGGAGGTGTGTGCCTGTTTTGTGTGAAGCCAAGTGCGCATTCGTGAAGTGAGGCCCTGATCAGTCCGCGTCACCACTGGTGACGCGGACTGACCATGAATCACCAGGCTGCGGGGCTGGTGGTGGTACATGAGTAAAGCCTCGAACTTTTACAACCGTCGCACTGCCACACCGAGATCTAATCCGCTGAATGCGAAGGCTCAGGAATGCCTGGCGGATGATCATCATGCTGTCCCCGACGATCTCCAAGTGGTGCTCCGCTGCGGCCAGGCCGTGGCACAGGCCTTGATACTTAGCAAAGTTGTTGGAGGTCGTCGCCTCTGCCGCCCGGGCCGGGGTTGCCGCGGCTGCCACCGTCGAAGAAGAGAACATACGCCGTCGGGGTCACGAGTCGCACTGCCGGGAGCTCCACGGACTGGGCCATCCGCAAGAGGCCCCGGATGATGCTGGTGTCGACGTCCGTAGTGTCCGATGGTGTTGTTGCCACAGCGGTGAGGTCCCCGCGCAGCTTGTTCGCCCAGTGGTAGGCCACGGCGTGATAGTCGTCGCTGTCCTTGTCCTGGATGGTGCCCATAGCAGTCCCAACGCTGCGAGTCCACAGCTGATGGAGCCCGCACGTCGCGAGCTGTACCCAGGCTAACTGGAGCCAGTACTTCAGGCGATCTCCGAACACACTGGAGCGGGTCGTCTGGAGGCCGTACCAATCGTAGTTCGAGTCCGGTGGTTCGCGTGAGAAGACGGCGGCAACTGGGAGAGAGCCGACGCAGGCGTCCGCGTCCGCAAAGCGAGAGGATCCGCTCCCATAGTTCCCTGAGCCCGTGGGCATTGCCACGCGATGTGCAGCGGAGAAGTCTGCGCCGAGCCCGTGCAGCGCGTCCTGGCTCACACACTCGCATTTTGTGGCGTCCCCCACATTCGGAGTTGAGAGTGCCGTAGTCAGGTCCACAGTTGGGTCACGTAGGTAGTTAGTCCTGGCGGTTGGTAGAAGGTGCTCCACGGGACGCGGTCGAGCGCTTCCGCAGTTGCGCTCGAGGGTGTGCCTCACGTACCTCGCGATGCTACTGTAGGCACGAAGCCCAAGGCGCCTGTGACGTCTGACTCGTGTACAGAGTACAACACGTCGCGTAGCGGCTTCACTGTCGCAGCCGAATGCACTTCACGTGGCTGAACGCACTTGCGCCGTGCTGTCGTCGCTCGCAGACAGCGCTCGATCCTCTGAGGGTTCTTCTGCCCATGCTGAGCATGTACTTTGTAGAGAGGGAGCGAGGGCTCAAAGACTGAATAGCCAGGTTTGCCCATACCCGGTGAACGGCTTCGTTTGTTCAAATCCTTTTGGCATTGAACGGTAGAGAAGAATGATATGGACCGGCTATGCTGAGAACTTCAAGGAGGATGCGACCGAGGTCTCGGCTTATGATTGGCTCAAGAGATGCTGCGTCTCACTTGACCCGCTGGAAGTCGGGCTTTATGTCAGTTCTCGGCAAGACACGGGTGTCGTTGGTCAAAAGCCTCCCCGGAAAACCCGCAAAGCGCTCTGCTGGGTCATCAAACCAATCACACAAATCACCTGCATGCGATCTCCAGCGGTGGGGGCATGTTGCTGATTCGGTTTTGCAGTACAGAGCGAAGCTGTCATCACCGAACGGTGGGATGTGGGGACGTACAAAGCGGAGACATGGCCATGCCAACGACACAATTGTTGCCACAGTGGCAAACGCAAACTGGAAAGCGCCTCGATGCTCTCCCTCTCACTCATTCATGCTTGCTGTGCCTCCCTATACTGTATCATCGCGAAACACACTGTCGCGCAACCAGGTGACAGGTCGCAGGGCGGAAGATGACGCGGCGACTCACACAACGCGTCGCACCCAGCCGTCGGTACCAGAGGTGCCTGTGCCCAGGGGGCAGCCATTTCACACGGATCCGTGTAAAGCCATCGGATGGGCACGGTCGGCTTGAGTTCACTCAAGGTCGCTTGCTGGTGCACGCAACACGTGGCGACTCTCACCAGCCGACGCGCCCCAGCTTCAACGCTTGCCAATTGTACACACCTTGAGCCTTAGTGAGATGGCTCGACTGAGCCTCAAGTTCTAGCCATCTTGTCCTGACCACATGGGCAAGGCCCAAGCGATTTAGCAGCTGCTGCTCACCATGAGGCTTGTCAATTCCTGTAAGGTGTGCGCCGTCCCAACACCAGCTCACACATATGGGCGTCATTTTGATGCAGCGACTCGTCAACACCCACGGGCAATACATGGACTGCAAGAAGCGCTTGCCCCTCTTCGACGAGAGCAAACATGCCATCGCACGTAGTGTGTCCATCGGAATAAAACTTTGTAGTGTATTGTACTTGCTCCTATATGTCATGTTGTCACACCCACGAGGCGAACTCCTGGTATCCAGAGCACGCCTCGGTAAACATGGGCGCCAGTGGCGGCCCGAGGCTGGAGATGAGGACGTCGAACTCGTGTTCGAAGAACGTCGCGTCGAAGATGTCGCTCCAGATCTCCGTGGGGCTCGTGACTGTTGCGACCTCCACGTTCGTGGTGTTCATGTGGAGATCGACCGTCGACTCGTTCTTTGGCGGGAAGACGGCGGCGGCGCTCGAGGTACACGCAGGGACTGGCGCGGCCTCCTTCTTGCATTGAATCCGTCGTCGCCGCGTCTTCTTCTCAGTCACGGAGGGCTTTTCCCGCATGCGGCGCTCAATCTTCTGGCGGTATTTTTGCGCGTGGGTCATGGTCTGCCGTGTGGTCTTGGTGCCGACGATGGCCGAGACTTCTCGCCAAGGTCCATTCGGGAAGAGTTCGAGCCCCTGCAGGAAGCGCTCGTGCTCTTCGCTGGTCCAGATGTTGGTGCGATGGAGCGGCTTGCCGCTCTTGCGCTCTAGCTCACCAGTGAGCGTGCTGCGCGCCTCGTACTTCGGCACCACCGAGAGCGGCAGGCGGATGAGCGTCTCGGGACGCAAGGCGGCGGTTGTGGACGTGGCGGTTGGGACGAAGAACGCCGTGCGCGTGCGGGTCGTGATCGCCATCGTGGGCAAAGTCAAATGCGTTTCACAGCGCGAAGGCAAATCGCAGAATGGTGATACACGGCGGCCCAGCCGCCGGCCGGCGCAAGGGCCATGTTGCGTCCTATGTACCGTTCGGCCGTCCAACGGAAGCGGGGCCTGGGAACACCAGACGCACTCCATTGGCGGCTGGGGCGTCCGGAGTGATTGTCCCCACGGCGCCGACCGCTCGTGTCTCTGCGCCGGTCAACAGTGCAGAGATTCCACATGGCAGGCGCGCGAAATTTTGTGTGTGCGCCGCCGAGACACTCGCGGCCTGCGCCAGTTGATTCCGGATGTGCGATTTGTGGGCTCACAGCGCCCGAAGGCGATCTGGACGGTCTCATGCGCGCGAGCGCTGGACGGAACGGAGGCAGAGATCACAGTGTACGAAGCCTATGTGTGCATAGCGAGGTCGGCAAAGATATCATTGTGAGAGGAGACCGTCGTTCTCTACAGGTACAACTTGATACCTAAAGTAATTCGACCACGCAGCGCGGGAACAGCAGGAAGATTCGGCACGTCGGTCGCGACGGAACATTCCTAGTGGAGCTGCATCACCTATAGTCTTCGACGACCTTGTTCACAACACCTGCCATTTAAGTGGAGTCCCTAAGGAGCGCATCCACGAGTCCTTGTTGTCGGTGTACAGCAAATACTGAGCTGTGAATCGCGTAGAGTACATTTCGATTGTTTTTTTGTCATTATTTTGTCCTGCGTGCAGTCAGGGCTCGGTAATATTGAATACTTTATCGATATGGCACCCCCAAATCGAAAAAATATCGATCCAATCCATTTTGTATTGTCTACAATACGGGGGTCTGGCCGCGGGCACGCAGCTTCTGGATCGTCGCCGCACTCCACATTTTATTGTTGTGTCGACGCATCATGAGATCTTCGAGCGTCTGTGGGTCCAAACTAGCTCGCAGCTTGCTGTAATAGGTCAACTTGGTCTGAGAGAAGAATCGCGTGCACTCGTTCGAGGTAGGCGGGATGAAGCTGGTGTCCACGTACTTGGGTTCGACCTTGGATATCTTGTAGAGCTTGTTAATGTACTTCTGTTCCCTACCAGCGTTGGCTTTGCTGTTGCTGGCAAGATCACGGTCCAAGCAATTCGTGGCCACTATCGTACGTGGCTGTGGCTCGGGCAACCAACCTCTCTGCGGCAGAGAGGTGCAGAGTCTGCCGGTCTGTATGAGGGACCGGGTACCACACACCGGCTGTGGAAACAGCATTTGTATCGCAGATTATTGCATGCCGCCAATCCACATATCGGCATTTATTTTGGATCGTATTAATACTTACGGAGCCCTGCACAGAATACATGACCGCACTGCACGGTGCAGTGCGGTCATGTATTCTCCCACGCAACATTACTTCACTCCATCACACATATTGCAGCGCCGAGTGGGCCACCCACGGTTTCGGATCTGCGGGCACGACCGGCAGCGGGTCGAGGCACTCGAGCAGCGCCTCAAAGTCGGCGTCATACACGCCCTGTGCGAACGGCGCAACGTTGGCTGAGATGTCGACGGGGCTGGACGCCATGTGGAACGTCTTCGAGGCGTCTTCGTACATATCCTCCTCGAATCGGGGAAGAATACTACACGACAGCGGCGGCGGCACGCGCGACGTGTACGGCTGCGGCAGCGTCTCCATCGTGCCGTACACGAGGTCGATCTTCTCGAGCGCCGAGAGCACGTTCGAGCGCTGCTTGTGCACGCGCGTGGCCGCGCGCCGCTTCTTGGTGCGCACCGGGCGGTCGGTTAGTCGTCGCTCGATCTTCTGGCGGTACTTTTGCGCGTGCGTCATGGTTTGGCGTGTGGTCTTCGTGCCGACAATAGCGGCGATCTCCTTCCAGGGCCCGTTCGGGAACATTTCGAGGCCCCGCAGGAACCGGTCGTGCTCGTCCGAGCTCCAAAGGTTCACGCGGTGCGGCGGCTTGGGGCCCGAGACCAGCACGCGCCCGCTGAGCTCGCAGCGCGTCTCGTACTGCTGGACAACCGAGGGCGGCAGCCGAATTAGTGCCTCGGACACGGCCGACGTGGGCGTGAAGAACGTTGTGTGGACACGGGAGGTGATGACCATGGTCTCCTTTGTGGTGGTGTGGTGCGGAGTAAGAAGTCGCTTGAGCACAAGATCGCGCTTTCCGAAATGAGCAAGTACCTCCGTCCGGGGAGGGGGCGCTCTTATTCCGTGTGTCCGGAGGCGACTGTGACGCTGTCGGCGCAACGCTCTCGTTCACACTCGAACCCCCTCTCTCACCCGACCGTTCCGTGGCACAGGCATCTCACCGCGCATTGCGTACAACTCAGTTCAACCGCGCGAATACATAGTTTGCGGACGAAAAGTCCAGCGGCGAGGAAGCCCGTGGGCGAGAGGGGGCGGTCGTAACAGGCCTCGCGGTGGCCGGTAGATCCCCGTTGGTATTTCTTTCGATGGTTTGTGCCGAGACGCAACCGTATTCAAACTGAGGCACCAAGGGACTGTGATACAACGCACTGCTGAAGACACTCGTTCGCTGGCGCGTGCGAGCCGAGTCCGCTTTGGAAATCGCGAGAAAAGTCCGGCGCCACGTACACGCGGAGCGAGTGTACATAGGTTCAAACCTTCCCACAAGCCACTTCGGCAAACGTACCTAAATGCATCCTCATTCTAAATACCTCCGCGAAACGAAAGTGTGTGGACAGCCGAGTTACTGACGACGGCGAATGCCCTGACATAGGTATAAACTGATATCCTTCCCAATTATATAGGATACCATGAAAGAGGCATCTCATCTGCGCTGCTGTTTTGACGACTGACCGTGGAGACCAGCGAAGCCGCCGATCGTGAGGAGCGGAATGAGACGGCAACGTGAAGAGGCAGCGACCTCACAAACACTATGAAGCGAGTTTGCCCGGAATTTCGATGAGGCCAAACCGCTACACTGTACTAGCAGGCAGAAGGCTCTGCCAGGTCCGCCGTTTCTTGCGATTGGATCGAGCCGAGGCAGTTGCGCCGCTTGCGCGCTTCGTCACGCCGGCGGGAAGAAGCTCAGAATCGATGCGGAACTTTTTCGTTCCTCACACGTGCGTTCAGAGGGCGGACTTTCCAGCGAGGTGCGTTGTTTACGGTTTGAAGCGGTTGCATCGATATGGGTGCGCCTTCAAAAAATCTGAATCGGCGCTGGCTGCTGAACTTGGAGAGGTTCCACAAACAACGATCACGGTCACGCCAGTGTTTATCACGGAGATGCCTTCTAAGGAGGGGGGACACAAGGCGTTTATCCAAAACGCTCGAAGATCGTGATCAGTCCGCGTGTGGTGACAATGAAGAGCTTGCCCGAGGCAGCCTAGCGGATGGTCGAAGGCTACCTCCTGCAAGTTGTGTCATGTGAATGCTGTGAAATGGATCGCGGTGTGGCGGCTCATGAGCGCAGTGCTCTCGCGCGTCAAGGATGGACGTCGCCGGTGGGGCTTGCCACACGAGCTGGCGTTTTGGATTCACTTTCGTGAGACCAGACACAACACTGAATTCATCCGCCATCAAAACTCTTTAGATCGAACGCTTCTAAGATTTGATCGAGCGCTTCTAAAGAAGCGTTCGATTAAATCACTTTTTTCTGCTGACGATGCTGCAACCTTGGGCAATCCCACCGGTTTGTTGACGCGATTGCTGCCACTGCACCTCGCACACAATCGCACATGCGTCGTCTGTGGAGCGCGTGATCGGCGCAACCTCTCCCTCGTGGGTGTGGGCTAGGCACACGTTGTGCCGCACAAGGGAAGCTCACGGATTGGATCGACAAACTGGATTTGGGTGGTGTACTCGCTCTCACCACTTCGATGGCCGGTTCAAGCGCGGACACGTACCGCAAATTGCAGTGAGGCAGCACACTGTACGGTAGAGGCACGCATCCAGTGACAGTTAAAATGTGGAAACACCTTCGCTTGCTTGCGCATCCCTCAAACGTGGTGTCAGCAAGTGATGATCCTGCCACAAATCACAGCGCGACCGCGCTTGCCATCTCCTACTCGAGCGCCAGGGGCACTCTCCATCGCAGCCTCAGACCCATATCGAACTTGTCATTTAGGTTGCTTCGAGGGCTTTCGCGACGAGCGAATGCGGGTGGGCTACATGTTCGCGTCTTCGCTGCTCGCCTTGAGCAATCGGGTGGGAATGGACAAGCACTCATAAAAAAATGCTGCTCCTCAACAGTGATCAGTCTTCCACAACACCCTGTCCGCTTTCATTCAGCGCAATCGACTTTCTGGATGGTTTTGCCATCACAGCTCAATGAGCTGCGCGAGATCAGGCGACTCCAATGTGCTCTCTTGGGCTGCGTCGAACAAGCTCTCAAAGACACTGGAATCCAGCAGACCCGTAAGCTCATGGACGGAACCGAACGGCAAACCCAGTGAGACCTCACTCTCTTCGGTCTCCTCGATAGATGAAACTTGATACCTGCGGAGCCTCAGCTCGCACTGGACGAGCACTCATTCAGCTCGATACCTCTCGTCTCACGAACGCGCTTGGCTAGTCGCGCGATCTTCTGGCGATACTTCTGTGCGTGGGTCATAGTCTGCCGGACTGTCTTGGAGCCGACCATCGCAGCTACCGCTTTCAGGGACCGCGCAGCAGTGGTGGAGGCCTTCCAAGAACCGTTCGTGCTCCTCCACTGACCACAAGTTCGCTTCGTCGTGCGGTGGGTCGTGACGAGGCACGACGCCGACCGGCAGGTTTCTCTTTTGTCGCATTCTCATCTTGCGCGCTGTACTGGATCACGACTGTCGGGGGAGTGTCTGTTTCGCGGTGCTGCTGGATTCGGAAGCGTAGAACTGCTGGTGAACGCGCTCGGTGATGGCCATGACGACGTGTTGATTGACAGCGATGTAAATTGTCGAGTGGAGTCAAGCGCTTGCTTACTAGCGAGTCTGCGAGTTGCCACTCCCGGAGTTTGCCTGCCTATGTTGCACTGCCCCAAGTGCCGTGGGTCGATCGATAGCCAGGGTATGGACGCGCCCATTTGCCGTGCGCTCAAGACTGGACGCCCGAAGGGCTTGTGTTGAGAACTGACTCAGTCCAACTGAGATTTTTTCTCAAAAAGTAATTGACCCACAGTGTCACGTTGACGTTCGGTGGTTCGGCCTCCCTTGCCACGACTGGAGGCATCAGTAGTTTGTGGGCAAGAGTCGATAGGCTGGTAGACAAGAACAACGCTCGCGATGCTAGACACGAGTTGGTATCCGTAGATGCGACTGCCTCATAAAACGGGGTCTGGAACACTGAACCTCCAGTGTACGGAAGCAAAGCAGTGGATGAAAACACATCTGATGCGTGCGAAGCGCTCTATAATGTTCCGTTCATCGATTGGTCCGCTCGCTCGGCATCGCTTTGCTTTCGAAGCCTCGTCAAACGCTCGCAGATGAGATCTCTGAGGGAACTCAGCCTCCACTCGAAGCTGAGGCGGGGACCCGCGCGGCCACACATCTGCTATCTTGTCGTGCGCGGGAATGGATAAGCGACATTTGCGGGGCCCCCGAATGACAGCACGAACCGGCGACTGAGTCGCTGCACTGGCTGGGAAAAGGCTCGTCGGGACCCGAGTGTGAGGAAGCAGAACGTATTGTGCTGTGCAGGTGCTGGAGCGACGAGTGCGTGGTCGTTCCCTCCAGCATGTCTGGGGCGGACACAATGCATCGGCTGGTCTTATACGCTGCCGTTGTGTTGAACAACCGCGGTTCACTTGGTGTGTTCACAGATCGTTGCTCTGTGCGCTTTCATTTCGAAGCAAACACCACACCACGCCGGCACTTGAACCCAAGCGATGGATCTATCTGTACCGGTATCCATACCGGTACAAATTGACGTAAGCGTGATTCTGCATTCTCCGTCGGTTGCAAGAGACCGGCCGATTGGGTTCCTGAGATTCTCCGAATCCGCACGAGATTGGGGTTCGCCTCGTTCGTGCCACTCAAGATTCACGACTAGTTAGAATGGAGCTGTACCCAAATCCCTTCAAAAGCTCCAAACACACCTACCCCCTACTAAACCACCCAATCATCAGCCCGTAATATCCATTTTGTGCATAAACGCGTCACCACCGGCTCCGATAGAGTGATGGTCTCCAATGTGGCCCTGGCCGCGTGTTTTCGTGCTTTACGCGAGAACCCAGGCGTTCCCACACACCCGAACATTCCTTGAGGCGCTTTCTCCTTCGGCGTCCCCATCAGTGAACATGCCGCTGACCGACGGCGACACGCTCAGCCGCGTCGCGCCGCTGCCGCGCACGCTCGTCCACAGCCGGCTCTTCCGCCAGAGCACGGCGCGGCGGCTCTTCAAGGCGCGCCACTTGGAGCTCGAGCAGCTCGACCTGCGCACGCGCATCGTGAGCGTCACGAGCGAGGAGACCGTCGCGCCCGTCACAGTGTACAGCATCAGCGTGCGCCACCGCTCGACCGCGCGCTCGTCGCGTCGCGGCAGCAGCGACAACCGCTCGCCGTGGGTGCTTGAGCACCGGTACTCGGAGTTCTTCGCGTTCCGGCACAAGCTGCTCTGGATGATCCAGCGGTGGGAGGCCAGCGCCGAGAAGCGCGAGCGAGAGACCAAAGAATTCATGGCCATGTCGAACGCCCTGCGCCGCCCGTTCACGCATGACTTCCCGCGCCGCCATATTCGTCTCGAGACCATGAAGATCGTCGAAGAGCGCTGTGTCGGCCTGCAAGAGTTCTCGCGCAAGCTGCTCACGGCGTACGTGGACGCGTCGGTCTATTTACTGGAGTGTGTGGCGTCGATGAGCGAGGGCTCGCACCGCCACATGACCATGATCGAGCGAGAGCTCGAGGCGTTCATCAACGTGCCGGCGTCGCAGAAGGAGCTCGAGCGCTATCTCACGTCCGCGATTCGAGCGCTGACCGACATTGACGAAGCGAACCCATCGGAGAGCAACACCTCCGATCACGACGGCTACGAGTGCTGTATCTGTATGAACGGCGGAGTGCCGCACGAACGCGCGGCGCGGATCCCCGGCGAAGACAAGCTCGTGCGGCTTCCGTGCGCGCACCACTTCCACGAAGACTGTGTGATCGACTGGTTCAGCACGAGCATGACCTGCCCACTTTGCCGCCAAGACGTCGTCGTCCGCCCCAGTGAGAGTGCCTCGTCCGTCTCCTCAGTTGGATTGGAGGGCCACTGAGAGGTAGGACAAGACGTTGGCAGTGTTGTTCGTCTGAGTATCCGTGGAATCCATTCCGAATCCTTTGTGAGCCTATTCCTCCGCACCCGGGATCGTTTCTATCTGTGTCGTGGTTTGGAGCATTTGACAATCCCTAGCTGTTCTACAAAGCACAGCTCTAGTGATCGTACCCGCTACTGGTACTCGAGGTCACCATCGGTTTTGTTTTTCGCATTGTGATATTGTTGAACGATCATTCGGCACTTCAAGGTAGGACAGGAACCCACGCGAGGAACATGAAACCGAGACAACTCGCTAGTGTACCGTAGCTTTGATTGGTGCCCTCGATAGCCGTGCAGAGGTGCAGCGGGGCTGCAGGCTGCCACGGCTGCATCCGTTCACCTGATGTGGACCCATCTTGAGACTGGGACATGGAACTCGGCGCATGTCACAGTTTCCACCGTTTGACTGATTCTTCCTCCCATCCACCAACCAGAGAGCGCCGGCTCAGCTTCCCAGAGGCCCCGCTCAGACCATGTACCCAATCCAGCGTGGGTTGCCCCCCGGCCAGATGGACTGATGGGGTCAGTGGGGCATGCGAACACGCGGACGCTCCGTGTCGCCGGCATGTCTCCGCGTTCGTTTCTTCTAATGACACTCGAGTCAATCGATAGATGTTCCGTACTAGAGAGAGGAGGTCTCGAGCGTCGAGGTCGCTTGCTAGTGCTCAGCCGATTCCGCGAGGAGTGTCTCGAGGGAAGAGGAGCTGCGGAGGGATGGAGCCCAGCGCCTCGCTCACCGCGTTCATTTCCATATTTTGCGGCACGGAGGTATCCCGACGGCACGAGTTCCATTCTCAACAACATGTTTTCTGCGGAGGAAGCTGCGTTCCTCGATGCGTGGGCGGCTTGTGCCAGCACCGGAACCAGTGTGTCAGGTTCGGTATCGACGCCGGTCTCCCCAGTAGCCAGTACCAACGGCCAAGGCTCCTCGTGGTCGTCCGAGGAGCACGAGCGGTTTCTCGAGGCGATGCAACTATATCCGACAGGCCCGTGGAAGGCCATCGCAGCCCACATTGGCACACGGACACCCCGCCAGGCTCGCACACACGCCCAAAAGCACAAAGAGAAGCTCCATCGCCGCCAGCACAAGCTGCGACGCATGCAGTCGTACCTAGTCGTCGATCGATCCCAAGCTTCCTTGTCTGCATCCCGCCGCCACGGGATCCCGTGGACCCCGACCGAGCAACAGCGACTACAGGAAGGACTGGAGCTGTTTCCAACCGGTCCTTGGCGAGCAATCGCCAGCCATGTCGGCACGCGCACGGTCCGCCAAGTCATGGCGTACGCACTGAAACGAAGGCAGGATCAGCAGGAGCTGGCGGTGGTCCCGTCCCCTTGGGACGAGACATCGATTGAAAGTCTGCCGGCGTTGGAGCTCACCCCCGTCGACGAGCTCTTGAGTCCCGACGACCAGTTCTCCTATGGTGAGACCGACACGAACGAGCTGCTCCATCGACTGTTATTCGTCGACGACGACGGCGCCACGGTGGCTGTGGGTGCGAGTGACCACTGACGTCAGGAAGCCACCGAATATTTCTGGATGGGGTGCACTTGAAGCCAATTCTCACGAGCAATCTATCTGATTTTTTCCAACATACCTCACCTATACCAGTGCATTTTCATGGTTTTGACAACGTAGTCCACCAGACGTCCTTTTCACTCGAGTGTATCTCACACCGGGAGCGCGTGGCGTCGTGTTTGGCTGGTTCGTCAGCGCGTGTTGTTGTTGTATTTCATGGTCCTGTTGTTTCTATTGTACTGGGTGAATTCTCGTAAAACTGTGCAAAGTTGAGGGTCAAAATCGTGGTGCGTACCGAGCAACGCTCGGTTGGGAAGGGGGAGGGAAGATCCCGGCGGTGGTTCGTGTGTGTGGAGCCTCCTCAGATGAACTGAGCCAGCTGCTCGTCGATGTCGGTCATCTCGAGCTGCAGCGGCTCGTAGTCCTCGAGCAGCGCCGCAAGGATATCCGGGAACTGCTGCTCCTCGTCGGACAGATCAAAATCGAGGCTCAGGATCGCCTGCCAGATCTCGGAGTCGTCGCTGAGCAGATCCTCACCCACCGAGGTATCGATGTGGTCGCTGGACGACTGCGGCTGTGCGGACGGAGAGGAGTCGGCTTGGCCAGCTCGCTTCCAGCGCGCGATCTTCTGGCGGTACTTCTGCGCGTGCGTCATGGTCTGGCGGGTATTCCGGGTGCCCACGTGGTTGGCAATCCGCTTCCACGGACCCGATGGGTACTTCTCCATCGCCTCGAGGAACCGTTCGTGCTCGTCGTGGGTCCACGGCACGCCTTGGCGGCGCGTCGGGCCCTTGGACGGCGGCGCGTTGGGCGCCAGACGGATGAGCTTGACGTTGGCGTCTTCGGTCTCGTTCTCAAAGAATGCGCCCTGCACACGGTTGGTGATGGTCATTGTGGCGGTGGTAGTGGTGGTGGTGGTGTGGTGGGAGGTATATTGTGGAATGAGGAGGAGGATCGCAGTCGTCGTTCGGCCGCTTGACCGAAGAGTTGCCCCCTGAGTACCCCGTCGGTTGACACGCGCTGAGGTCTCAGTTCGGGACTCTCCATCCACCGTGCTGGATTCTAACTCGATCTCAGTTTGCGTCGGTGAGTGGTGGTCGAGAGTGATGATCGTATTGGCAGCAATCACGACCTTCACTCTGTATGTCATGGATGAGATCAAAAGCCGATCTTCCAGTGTGACTCCTTGCGGTTGGCGACTCGACCGACACCGGGGGCGTGTCAACGCGAGAACAGATTAGCAGTCGCAGCGAATAGCCGAGGATCTTCTCATCTACGGTTCCGTCAACCGATAGGGTATCGGGCTCCAGGTAAACAAGGCCAAACGGCGGTGACTATGATAGCATTTCATATCAATCGATGACATCGACCATTTTGCCGAGGGCAGGATGCTGGAAGCGCATTGCTCAGGCGTATCCACTGTGCATTGAGGAATTCGGGTCGCACTTTGTGGTGGCGCGTGAATGACTCACATCTGGTGATCCACATCGAACCTCGCGTGCTCGGGCACCGAGGGCGGTTCCTACGCAAGCGCACGCGGAGAATTGGAATCAAGTGCGCTCGCGTGGTCGCAGAGCGCGTGTGGTCAGTGGGCAACCCATTGGAAAGCCCTGCCACCCCCAGCAGAGCCACAGAACTGGTTCAGAATGGCCAATTGACTATCCAATCGATGTGCAGCATTTGGCTTGAACTATTTTTTCCAACCCGACCCCTACGAATGAGATGTCTGCAAGAGTGATGGTAAAGTGGAGCTAAGCGGCGGGAGCACTAACTGAAACAAATTCAGCATACTGTAGTGCAGCCAAGGTAAGCGACAACCCACTAGGCAACATCGCACTCTTCTGCTCAAACGACACTCTCCCCACAGCCATTCGTGCGGTCGCACGTTAGCTTCACGCTCGGCCTTCTAGGAGGCGACCAAAAAGGGTCCCGAACCGGCCTCGCACGGAGGCTTTGATTCTCGCAGACCCAAGCGTAACGGAGAAGATGATATGCTCTGGGTCCACGACAATTGGATTCGGCTCTACATCATGTTCGCTAACCCAAGAGTTGGATGCCACCTTGGCTTAATTGTATTCACCTGACGCTTGCGAGAGCAGTCGACCGATGTGGGCTCAGCCTGAGGCTGTATACCCCAACGACACTGCACTTGGCATTGATGCCGAGAAGCACCACAGGCGCACACCGCCGCACGAAGGCATCACTTTCAGCTCCCACGTGACGGAACACACTGCAAGACCACGAGGCTACCAATCCTCTCCAACTAACTCGTTCGACATGGTGGCGGCTAAACCCCACACGTTGACATCCCAAGAGCTGGGTCAGCTCCCGCCAAGATCGCACTCGCGATGGTCGTGTGATCCAACAGCCAAGTATCGCCTGCTAAATGCTTCCAGGGAATTCGAAGTCAGTAGTCACTTCGAGACGGCCCACCAAGTCGCGTCAGAGCTCGTCGATGAGCAGCCGTGCAGTACCACGCACCACACCGTTCCTTGGGCAGAGCGTCTGTGAGAGAAACTTTGTCGTGTGCTGTTGCTCAATCCACTGTCAAGGATGGTTCTCGGCTGAAGGACTTCCTCGCATACTAAATTGTGGAAAGGTTTGCCGCGCTCCATCCCCCCCCCCACACACACACACAAAAGCGTTGTGGGGAAGGACAAGGGAGCCTTGTGCTTTTGTGCTCGTGGCGGCGGTCTGGGCGGCATGCTCATCCGTGAAGGTGCCTTTTTTTCATCTTGTGGGAGTAGCGTCAATTTGCGCAGCCGTTGCAAACCCTCCCATACGTTCAGATAAGCTGGTCGACAAGACGCGATCTATTCAAAACGAAGCAATCCGGGACATGAGGCGAGCCCATCACCCCGCACCAGTCCTGACGATTCCGTGATACTAAGCGCTATCCGCAACAGTTCAGACCGATTGTGTGGCTCATCGGAGTTCCCACCGAGAAGCGGCTGTGCTGACTCCTTCGCAAGGCTGCTCGTTGTGAATGACGAGAGGTGCGTCGCTGGCTGGAGTCGCCGCGCTGGGATCAGACTGATAAGTTGAACAACACTTCCTCGGACTTCCAATCCACGAATCCTTGTCATGGGGACGGTATGGCATTCACCCCAGGAACTTTATTACCGTTTCCCACTCCCCCGCCTCGCTAGCGCAGTGTGGGTCGATTCACAGACTCGAAATTCCGAATATCGAAGGAACGGAACGAAAAAAGATCGATCGAATTGAGTTGTGGTGAAACGAATATTTACCGTCTATCTTTCGATCGATTTCGAACCAACCACCGTGTTCCGTTGGGGGAGAGTGGAGTCGCACCTCACAACTAAGCAAGCAACGAGAACAGTCCCGTGGAGTTCCAAGGAGCCCCCGGCCCATGGGTGCGCCGTATTCTACTGTGTGGTTGTCTCGACCCCGAGACCCATTTCAACTCAAGTACGGGGCAGTCGCTTCATGTTATCAGGACTCGTGCCACTGACAGGATGGATCACAATCCAATTTGCAAGCGCCTCCCCCCACACCACGATCAACACAAACAAGAGACCATCACGATCACACGCGACGTCCAGCACCAGTTCTTCGCCCACGACGGTGAGACCAACCAAGTCATCCGCCTGCCACCCGTCGCCGTCTCCACTCCCGTCGGACCGAACCGACGCGTCGGCAAACCCTGGACCAAGGAGGAGCACGAACGCTTCTTTGAGGGACTGCAGATGTACCCGCAGGCTCCGTGGCGCCGTATCACCACACATGTCGGCACGCGCACGAGTCGCCGGACCATGACGCACGCACAGAAGTACCGCGAGCGGATCTCTCGGTTGCTGGTCACGCCGGGCAGCATCGGTACCGACAACACATCTACACCATCGCCGCCGTGGTCGCCACGCCGATCGCCTCCACGCGCACAGTTGTCTCAGAAGGCGCGGGCGACGCCGTCCAACCAGCCTCCGTCTCGGCAGGCTCGTCAGCTCCTTCTATGTCGTACGACGAGTCTGTTCGACGAGTTGGATCTCGAGATCCTCTCGTGCCTCTTGGATGACGCTACCGTGGTGAGCGAGGTCGAGGAGGACATGCCGTCTTTCTCACCGCCGTCGTCGGTTTCGTTGACGACATCGTCGGGCTCGACGTCCTCGGATGCGTCGTCGGAGTGGCAGGAGGAGGATTTCTTTGGTGACTGGCTTGCCGATGTGGGCGAGGACCTTCACCTATCGGGACTAGAGCTTGATGATTCGTCGGTTACTACGGGATACTAGAGGTTTATGTATGTTCGACCCCGTCCGCGTGGATCGTTCATATTAGTTATCTGCACTCTTTTGGCTTCGCCAGCGCCACCACAATACGAACGTCAACTTCCCCTCCGTGGCACTGTTGGTTTCGTTTTTCGTGATGGATTCGACTCGTGACAGTACTCCAAATGGCTCGCTCGGAGTGTGGTGGACGCGCGGTTACCGGAGAGACTGTACAAAGAAGTCGCTAAGATAGATACCTGTCGGGGTGGTTTGTGGCCCTGCATGCTCCACCAGCACGAGGAAGGTCGGACCAACGCCTGTCTCTGCCCCCGTACTGAGATTTCAGCATCCACTAAATGCCTTGTGTCAGTACATAAATGTGGGCATTATTTCGAGTGGCTGCCATTGAGGTTCATCATGGGCGGGGCGACAGTTTCGAAAGTCCTCCTCCCCCTCAGCATTTTTCGGATGGAGCACTGAGGCTTCATCCGCTTTGTGGATTGTCGGTACTCGAATCGCGGCTGTTAGTGTATGAGAAAATAGAGTGTAGAGTGCGATCTTCTCGTAGACTAGAGACCCCATAGAGGATAGAAGAGAGCTCGGGTAGCGACAACACCCCAGTTTATACCAAAGAGGATGGGCAACTGCGAACGAACCTACGCTCGGACTGTCTCTCCATGAATCACTATCACGGGCTTTTCGGATTGTTGGAGGTTGTACATGTTGCTTACGCCTGTGCCTAGTAGGCTTCCTCCGTAAAACAGGCGCTCGTTAATGTAGGAAACGATCTGAATGCATTTGCCTCCGTCATTTTTCCACCAGCTACAGTACGGAGGTGTTCAGTAGAAACCCCTAGCAAGGGTTCAGTTGCAAAAAATCTGAGTTCAAACATGGGTGTGCACTCTATTCGACAGGGGGTCACCCTTCGAGTTGTGGGCGGGTCGGACAATGTGGTGGTCGAAGCTCACCTGGCCGTCGTCTGAGCAATCCGCGCGAGCCTATTCGCTGTGGAATAGACGTCATGCTAGGCGCACGCGATCAGGGATGGCGATGGGTGCGTCGTATTCCGCTGTGTGGGTGGAGAGCCCTCAACCACATACGGCATTCCATGGGACTGACCATGTACGAGAACTAATACGGTGGATCTCCCTCGTTTCATCCGAGCAATAACGGCCATCATGGAGCATCTTAGGGCTTCTGTGTGCGTTGCACACGTCTCCGACCGGCGATCACAATCCATTCAGACAGCATTCGCACACGCGACCAACACACCACGAGAACATGACCATCACACGCGACGTCCAGCGCCAGTTCTTCGCCCACGACGGTGAGACCAACCAAGTCATCCGCCTACCACCTGCCGCCGTCGCCAGCCCCGTCGGACCCAACCGACGCGTCGGCAAACCCTGGACCAAGGAGGAGCACGAACGTTTCCTCGAGGGACTACAGATGTACCCGCAGGGTCCGTGGCGTCGCATCGCCACCCACGTCGGCACGCGCACGAGTCGCCAGACCATGACGCATGCACAGAAGTACCGCGAGCGGATCTCCCGGCTGCTGGTTGCGCCACGGAATCTTGAAGAGACACCCGCCTTGCCCACGCCTGTGTTGATGCCGGTACCCTCAGCTGCTGGCACAATGGCGCCCGAGCCACCCGCTCTTCAACAGCTCGTCCGTCACACAACGACGCCACTCTTCGATGAGCTGGATCTTGAGATCCTCTTGTCCCTTCTGGATGATGGCGCCGACGTGAGCGATGACGGTTCGTCCTCGTCGTCCTCGGAAAGCCAGGACGACTTCTTCGGCGACCTACTGGCTGTCGTGGCCGAAAATCAGGACATGCTGCACCACTTGTCGGAATTGGATGTCGCGGATCATCCGATGAGTTTTGGCTTGTAGCTGAACGAAACAAGAGAAGCGGCCACCTCTCTTAAGTCTCTACACGATAGTCTTCTTTTTGAAATCCGTCCAAGAAATGCACGCGAACTAGTGCCGGACACGAACTCTTCTTCCACAAGGTTTTGTTGTTTTATCCCCGCTCCTGCAGAGTAAAACAAATTGTTTGTATGTGTATGTTGAACACGCAGTATAGGGAACCATTCTGCTGTATACGCAACGC
>JAADWV010000476.1:0-26512 GCA_023336295.1 Pythium folliculosum | reverse complement strand
TCCTTGTGCTCCTCTGCTCTTGTAGCGTCCAGTCAGATTTTTTATCTCGATTTTTGTATGGTGTCCGTCGGTGTAGGGGTGACGTGTTCTTATAAAGAAAATGCTCTTATATAGTGGGTCCTTAAAAAGGGTAGCAACTGCATTACTCACAGGTCAGGGGGATGATGGGTCGTCTTCGTGAGTCCAGCGTCGAAGACACGCTTTGCGCCCGTGAGTGTTTGTCGCTGCGCCCTCCCCAGTCGCTGAGCGAAGAAGACGGCGAAGAAAAGCCTCCTTCGCGCCACGCTCTCGCTCTCTCTTCCCCTCTCTTCTCGCGCGCCAGCGTCAGCCGTCGCCGCCGCCCGCCGCCCGCCGCCAGCGCTGTCGACCGTTCCGATTCGATTCCGACGCCAGAGCGCAATTTGCCAACCAGAAACAACAGCTAGCGACAGTTAGGGAGAGAGAGTTCAGAGAGGGAAAGAGAGAGTTAGGAAGCCAATATGTCAGGCTCGGTGGAGGCGATCAACGTGGACGCCATCATCGAGAAGCTGCTCAGCGTGCGCAACGCGCGCCCGGGCAAGGAGGTGCACTTGAGTGAGGCGGAGATCCGCGGACTGTGCATCCAGTCGCGCGAGGTTTTCCTCGGCCAGCCCATGCTGCTGGAGCTCGAGGCACCCATCAAAGTGTGCGGTATGTCCTGCCGCTCGCCGATGGAGATTGATGGAGTGTATGTACTACGCACTCACCCTGGATTGGACATTTAGGCGACATCCACGGCCAGTACTATGACCTGCTGCGTTTGTTTGAGTATGGTGGCTTTCCTCCTGACGCCAACTACCTGTTCTTGGGGTGCGTAGCGCTCGCGCGCACACACGAATGAACCTGGAAGAGGTCGAAACCTAACATTTTGCGGCGCCTTGTAGCGACTACGTTGACCGCGGCAAGCAGAGCCTCGAGACCATCTGCCTGCTGCTCGCGTTCAAGATCAAGTACCCGGAGAACTTTTTCATCCTGCGCGGGAACCACGAGTCCGCGTCGATCAACCGTATTTATGGCTTCTACGACGAGTGTGAGTGACCAACACTTCACACCAGCGACGTCGGAAGCTCCTACTGACCCTTTATCTACCGTGGAAAACCTCAGGCAAGCGTCGCTACAACATCAAGCTGTGGAAGACGTTTACGGACTGCTTCAACTGCCTGCCTGTGGCAGCCGTGATCGACGAAAAGATCATTTGCATGCATGGCGGGCTGTCGCCCGAGCTGAGCCAGCTCGAGCAGATCAAGCGCCTGCTTCGACCCACGGACGTGCCCGACACGGGCCTGCTCAGCGATCTGCTGTGGGCCGACCCGGACAAGGACATCATGGGCTGGGGCGAGAACGACCGCGGCATTTCGTTCACATTCGGTCCGGACATCGTCAAGCAGTTTCTGCAGCGCCACGACCTCGAGCTGATCTGCCGCGCCCACCAGGTCGTCGAGGACGGCTACGAGTTCTTTGCCAAGCGCCAGCTCGTCACGCTGTTCTCCGCACCCAACTACTGCGGCGAGTTCGACAACGCCGGCGCCATGATGTCGATCGACGAGAACCTCATGTGCTCGTTCCAGATCCTCAAGCCGGCGGAGAAGAAGCAGCGCTTCGCGTACGGCGGTGCTCAGCGCCAAGGCGGCTCGTCACCGTATTGAATCGGCAGTTCTCGGTGCGTGTGCCCGTGTGTCTATCCGTATGCCAACAGCTACTGTAGTCATGCCGCTGAGGAGCTCACCATATCAGTCCATTTTGAATCCAAATCATCTTCCCACGCCCACGCTGCTCGCTGGACGCGTGGCGCTGTTTCTGTACCAAACCGCTGACTCGTTCCTCCAGCGCCCGCTCGATGCGACGCGCAATTTCTTTCGGCGCGCACGCGCGTCGAAGCGGAGCCCACAAGAAAAGAAAAGCGGCGGCCAAGGAGACGCGTGTCACCCCAAGTGCCACTTGGAGGCACTTCAACACCATCTCATTCCACTTGATTGACTGAAATAGTTTGTATTTTTTAACCAATCAAGGATGCATACGTCAGCCACTGTGCCTGTTCAACCTGCCACGTGGTCAACCTGTCGGTGCTTCGAGAACTGCCAAGGTGCCATGGAGCTCGCTCTGCCGTGGCGCGCTCAGGCAGCTTAGGTGCGCGGCGATGCTGGGCTTCCTAGCGTATGGTATGGCAATTCACGTGCAGTGTGTTGTGGTGTCCTGCGGATTCTCTGTTGTTTTGCCATCGAGAGCGCCACGAGCAGCCTTGCCGCCATGGCAAAGATCCGCGCTGCCACGTCAGCTCGTACTTAACCGAACCGCCGCAGTGAGCTTCCACGTGTACCCTTTGGGGGGTCTGACATCAAACGCGTGGCAAACGCCGATCTTTTGTGACTTGGAGATTGTATAGCATACTCACTTGCAGTGCTTTTTCTCCTCGCTCTTCTAGAAAATCCTCCGTTTCCATTTTGGATCCGAGCCACGCTTGGCCGGCGGCACCTTGCAGCCGCTCGCTCATTCTCCTTTTTTCTCTCGAGGAAAACTCCGCACAGGAAAGGAAAGCACCACCTCCCCAAGTTCGCCATGAACATCTGCAAGATCCTCGCGCTCGCGGCCGTGGGCATGGCCGGCGTGGCCTCGGCGGCCGCCGACGAGAAGAGCGGCCCGCGCGGCCCGGTCATCGGCATCGACCTCGGCACGACCTACTCGTGCGTCGGCGTCTACAAGGACCAGAAGGTCGAGATCATCGCGAACGACCAGGGCAACCGTATCACGCCCTCGTACGTCGCGTGGGACTCCAACGACGAGCGCCTCATCGGCGACGGCGCCAAGAACCAGGCCACGATCAACCCGGAGAAGACGCTCTTCGACGTCAAGCGCCTCATCGGCCGCTCGTACAACGACAAGTCGGTCCAGGCCGACAAGAAGCTCCTGCCGTTCGAGATTGTGAACAAGGAGGGCAAGCCGTTCATCCAGGTCACGGTCAAGGGCGAGAAGAAGCAGTTCTCGCCCGAGGAAGTCTCGGCCATGGTGCTCACCAAGATGAAGACCATCGCCGAGGCCTACATTGGCCGCGAGGTGTACGACGCCGTCGTCACGGTGCCGGCCTACTTCAACGACGCGCAGCGTCAGGCCACCAAGGACGCCGGTACCATTGCCGGCATGACCGTGCAGCGTATCATCAACGAGCCGACGGCCGCGGCCATCGCCTACGGTATCGACAAGAAGGCCCAGGGCGAGAAGAACGTGCTCGTCTTCGACCTCGGCGGCGGTACATTCGATGTGACGCTGCTGTCGATCGACGCCGGTGTGTTCGAGGTGCTCGCCACGAACGGCGACACCCACCTTGGCGGTGAGGACTTCGACCAGCGCATCATGCAGTACTTCATCAAGAAGTGGAAGAAGGACAAGAACATTGACATTGGCACGGACAAGCGCGCGCTCCAGAAGCTCCGTCGCGAGGCCGAGCGTGTCAAGCGTGCTCTGTCCACGCAGGCGCAGGCGCGTCTCGAGATTGAGTCGCTCCTTGACGGCGAGGACTTCACGGAGGCCCTCTCGCGTGCCCGTTTCGAGAAGCTCAACGAGGACCTCTTCAAGAAGACCCTCTCGCCCGTCGAGAAGGTGCTCAAGGACGGTGGCCTCAAGAAGTCGGAGGTCGATGAGATTGTGCTTGTCGGTGGCTCGACCCGTATCCCGAAGGTCCAGCAGCTCATCAAGGACTACTTCAACGGCAAGGAGCCCTCGCGTGGTGTCAACCCCGATGAGGCCGTTGCCTTCGGTGCTGCCGTGCAGGGTGGTATCCTCGGCGGTGAGCAGGACAACACCATCAAGGACATTCTCCTCATTGATGTTGTGCCGCTCTCGCTCGGTATTGAGACCGTCGGTGGTGTCATGACCAAGCTCATCAACCGTAACACGGTTATCCCGACCAAGAAGTCGCAGACCTTCTCGACCTACCAGGACAACCAGCCGGCTGTGCTGATCCAGGTGTTCGAGGGTGAGCGTTCGATGACCAAGGACAACCGCATGCTCGGCAAGTTCGAGCTCACGGGTCTCCCGCCGGCTCCGCGTGGCGTGCCGCAGATCGAGGTCAGCTTCGAGCTCGACGCGAACGGAATTCTGCAGGTCGGTGCCGAGGACAAGGGCACCGGTAAGGCCGAGAAGATCACGATCACTGCCGACAAGGGCCGTCTGTCCCAGGAGGAGATTGAGCGCATGGTCAAGGAGGCCGAGGAGTTCGCCGACGAGGACAAGAAGATCAAGGACCGCATTGACGGCCGCAACGGCCTCGAGGGTTACCTTTACAGCCTGAAGAACAGCGTGGAGGACAAGCTCGCGGACAAGATCGAGGAGGACGACAAGGAGAGCGTGCTCAAGGCTGTGCAGGACGCCATGGACTGGCTCGAGGACAACCAGGAGTCGGACAAGGAGGACTTCGAGGCCAAGCAGAAGGAGGTCGAGAAGATCGTGAACCCGATCATGTCGAAGGTCTACCAGGCCGGCGGCGGCGCTCCGGAGGGCGGTGACGATGAGGACGAGGACGACCACGACGAGTTGTAAGCGCGCGATCTTTCGCCAGCTCTCGTTTCGGATCCAACCTCGCATCTCCTTTTTGTGACTGTACTCTTATTAACGCGCGTGGCGCGACCCACCTTCGCCTAATAGCTAACGAGTGTGTACGAAACGTTATGCTTTGAGTTCCATCTTCATGGCTCTGTGGTTGATGCGGGCGAGCGATAACCAGGCAGCTTCCTTCCAGGACGAAATGAAGCCACACCCGCGGGGTGGTCTGGCAAATGAGTTGCACCCATGTTGAAAAGATACGCTCATATGATTGGCTGTAAATAGTCAATACGATCGTTGATTGGATGAAAAAGCTATTGCTGTCCAGGTGGCAACGGATCACCAGACCCCCTGCCTCTTCACCAAAGGACACAACGGAAGGAGCTGCTGTGGCAGTATGGAGCCGCCAGCTGCAGATGGGAGCCCACCGCCACTCGCTGGCACGAAGACACCGCTCGCAGAGCATGGCGCGCCGTCTCCTCGAGCAGCGACGCCCGTGGAGCCGCTCCACGACGACGGCGCGCTGGACGAAGTGCGCGTGGCCGCGGCCGTGACGCTCCAGCGGCTCTTCCGCTGCCGCCACGCGGACCGGCAGCTCCACGCGATGCTCGAGAGCGTGTTCACCAAGTTTTACGACGAGGAGTCGGGGCGCTACTACTACCACAACACGCGCACGGGCGAGACGACGTGGGACAAGCCCCGGCTGCTCAAGGGCGACGCTGATGTCGCGGTGGCCGGCGTGTATAATGGAGACACCGCGGCCGAGCCGGGGACCGACGCGACGCTGGAAGATGCGAGTGGAGAGGAGAACCGGGAAGGTGAGGACGGGGAGGAAGAGGAGGAGGACGACGAAGAGGAGGAAGAAGTCGAAGAGGACGAAGAGGAGGAGAAAGGTGAAGCTCATGCACGTGCCGTTGGCGGCGGCGACGACGGCGAAGAGCGCGACGAGATGGGGTACACGGCGCACGAGCGCGGGCTCGTGAAGAAGCAGTTCGACTACTACGACACGGACAAGAGCGGCTCGATCAGCGCCAAGGAGCTGCTCAAGCTCATGCAGACGCTCGGCGAGCAGCTCTCGCTCAAGAACGTCGAGGAGCTGATCAAGCAGGTGGACGCCAACTCGAACGGCGAAGTCGAGTTTGACGAGTTTCTCCAGATCCTGCGGCGCCAGAAGGACCGCAACCAGTACTCGGCGTCGCTCGAGCTGGCGCTGCTCTACGGGCCCAAGGAGCTCGAGAACCTCAAGCGCCAGTTCGTCAAGCTCGATCTCGACGGCAGCGGCTCGATCGACGAGCACGAGATCCAGGCGCTGATCCAGAAGCTCGGGCGTAAGGTCGAGGAGTACGATCTACGCGCGATGCTCGCGGAAGTGGACGCCGACGGCAGCGGCTCGATCGGCTTCAACGAGTTTCTACAGATCGTCGCGAGCATGATGAAAGAGGGCGGCACGCGCAGCGGCTTTGCCATGCTGCTGGACCTGGGCATCGCGCAGGGCGTGCTGAACGAGCTGAACGACGCCATGAAGGCGTCCAAGGCCATGGTCTACGAGTGGTGGAACGCCGACCTCATCGCCGAGCAGAACCGGCTCGCGGCCAAGCGCGAGAAGCGGCGCAAGCAGGAGGAGGAGCGGCGCCGGCAGCTCGAGATCGACCGCGCGGCCTACGAGGAGTACGAGGCGCAGCTCGAGGCCGAGCGCGCCGCGCGCGCCGTGCCCGTGCCCGGGCTCAAGATCGAGATCGAATTTGCCGGGGACGGACTCAACTACCCCGTGCCAGGCCAGTTCGTGCGCGTACACTACATTGGGACGTTCGAGAAGAGCGGCGAGGTGTTCGAATCCACGCGCAAGCGCGGCGGCGCGCTCGAGTTGTGCGTGGGCGCCGGCCACCTGATCAAGGGCTTCGACCTGGCGCTCCAGCGCATGGGCGTGGGCGAGACCGCCAAGGTGACCATGGCGCCCATGCTCGCGTACGGCGTCAAGGGCTGCCCGCCCAAGATCCCGCCGAGCGCCACGCTCGTGTTCAAGATCGAGCTCATCAGCATCAAGGAGAAGACCCACCTCGCGCTGGACCTCTCCGGTGGCGACGACTGACCGGCAAGAGCGCCCCGCGATCGAGCCAGTGGCGATCGTCATGTAGAGAGAGGTCTCGACACTGCGCGTAATGGTCTACGTCAACCGGAACCTCGGAGAAGCGCGTTTTCACGCGATCAATGGCGTCGAGAACAGGTTCAGATGATCCGCCGTCCGCCTTCCCCCTTCTCTTGGTCTACGATGCGCTGCCGATGGGAGAAGTGCTTCTTCCTGCGGATCAGGCAGTCGAGGTGTATCGATGGAGAGAGGGAGGGGGAGAAGCCCCAAAGCACAGAAGGAAGCTCGATGGTGGATGGACTCCTCTGGAATCCCACGTGTGTCTGGCTCGTCACGGGTGTCTGCCACGCCAAGCCATGGCACGTAGATGCCTTTGGTTGTTCGCAGCAGCGATGCACACGCGTGGAAGAAAGCAAGGCGTGCGTAATAGAAAGCGTGTCTCCGCAATCCAGCGACAGTGCAGTTGCGTTGAGCGGGAAATCGTCTGCATGGAAGTGATCAGTCCCCCGGCAGGATACACTGCGGTGCCACTGGCAGGTGTGCCCGTGGCACTGCCATGCTCATCCACATGCCGCTCGCACGCGAACGAAAGAAACACGCGGAGGAAATTGGAAACAGGCACTTGGCAGAACAGAAGAGACGTCAGCAGCCAAAGGATACAAGGCGCCGCAAGCCTTGAACTGGCGCGCGGTGCACCCCAGATCACCGGGCTTCCATACAGCCACCATGCATTTCAACCAATCATAACTGATGGTGAATTAAATTCTAGCCAATTGGCGGCCGTGGATCTTGAACGGCCGCCACACGCGAGCGGATCCAATCCCTGATTTTTCCAGGCAGTGGCACTTGGGCCGACTCAGGCGCTTCCATACGCAGCACATCACGGCACGCGGTGATGGCAAATGCCAATATCCATGGCCGTGGCACTGCCATTGGTCAGCGCGAGCAGCCACCAACGCGCACAGGTCTGTCTGTGTTTGCTCGCATCGTGGCACTCACGCTCGTCTGACGCACGCCAGTCGCTCCGCATCCTCCACATCCTCCACACCAGGCCACCATGGGCGACCGTCCGCGCTTTCTGCCTTGCGGTCGCGGCCGCCGGCCACCAGGATGACGGGTTTGGCCTGGGTTTTCCGAACGCTGCATCCATTTCCATATTCCCGCCCTCTCGCTCGGCGCGGTACCGCCCTTTCCCAAAAGCAACCAACCACGGGGAATCTTGACCGCATTCGGCCGCCCCGTCCAAAGCGCCTTCTGCTTCTCATTCCCGAATTTCCGCGCGCCGCGGCACCTCCTCCGCTCACCCCACTGCCACGACGCCAAGGCGCCGTGCCATGTACCCGCGCCACCATCCAATGCCGCCGCCGACACCGCAGCGGTCGCGCCGCACGGCGACGAGCACCAACGCCACGACACCGGCGTCCTCGCCGGCCGTGCGCCGCGGGCTCTACGCGTACGTGGGCCACCGCGTGGTGGAGCTGCTCTCGGAGCGGCAGCTCGTGGACCACGCGCTCAGCGTGCTGCCGCAGCTGCGGTCCGTGGCCGCGCGGCCGCACTTCCACGGCCCGCACTGGACCGCGCTCCGCAAGAAGCACGGCGTCGAGCTGTTCGAGTTCGACCCGGCTGACCGCGGCGCGCCGCTCGCTGCCGCGGGCCGCCGCTCAATCGCCCTCCCACAACAGCAGCCAGTGGCTCGCGCGCCGTTGGTGTCCACGTCCGCGTCCGCGTCCTCGCTCGCGACCACGGCGGCCGCGTCCGCCGCGTCCTCCGTCCACTCAACCGGCCACAACCAGTCCCGCCACCCCCGCCAAGACGATCCACACGTATCGCTGCCGCGCGCGTCGACGCTGCCGCACGGCTTCCAGACCAAGTACAAGCTGCCGAACCCGGGCATCGACATGGCCTACGCGGCCGTGGCGCAGTGCGAGCTCGAGGGCGGCGTCGCCGACGTCGTGGACGCGCTCTTCAACGACGACGCGGTCGAGTTCGAGGCCAGCATGAAGGCGCTATGGGCCGGCAAGCTCAAGCGCGGCGACCTGCTGCTCGCGCGGAGCGTCCACGACCACAGCGTCACACCCACGTACTCGTCCAGCGCGCGGTCCACCAACCTGGACGAGCTCCAGGGCGAGCCCGGCCGGCTCGCCATCAAGACCGCGACGGTCGGCGCCGGGCTGCGGCTCACGCACCGGCAGATGGGCGCCGAGAAGCTGTGCTACACGAGCTTCACGCGCGTGTCGCCGGCGGGCGACCAGGCGTTCCACGTGGTCAAGACGCTGCCGCTGGACGTGCACGACCAGATCGCGTGCGGCAAGACCCACGTGGCGCTGCACGACGCCGGCGTGGACCACATCGCCGTGGGCTACCACCTCACGGGCATCGACAGCGTGCTCGGCGGCAAGCGCACGCGGCTCGTGGTCTGCGCGTACGCGTCCTCGGCCGTGTCGCCCTCGAGTGCCACGCGCGCGAGCCTGCTCCACTGGCACCCACGCATGAACGTGGGCGGTGGTGGTATCGCCAGGGCCAGCACCCTCGGTGCCATGGGCCTGGACGGCGTGAACGCCGACGCGCGCCGCGTGGTCCTGCTGCTGGCCAAGGCCGCGCGCGACTTCCAGCAGATCGTGCGCCAGCGGCGCTTCGGGCACCAGCGCTTCGTGTACTTTCCCACGGACCGCCACAGCAGCCGCGCGCTCGAGCAGAGCTGCGTCGTGTGCCTCAAGCGCTTCGGGCTCTTCCGCAAGGACCACTACTGCCAGCTCTGCGGCCACCTCGTGTGCCGCCAGTGCAGCAAGAAGCACAAGGTCGAGCCGCTCGCGGGCAAAGTGCGCGAGAACCGCATCTGCTTCCCGTGCGTCGCGCGCGTGGACAGCGGCACGTTCCACGACGAGCAGCTCTGGCGCAGCATGGTGCGGCCCGTGGTCGTGGACGCCGATGTGATCTCCCCGGAGGGCCACGACCCGATCTTGGAGAATGCGGACGACGACGTCGACACGCCCGCGGCCATGTACGAGTACCAGCGCCAGTACCACGAGCACCACCACGATGGACGAGCGCGCGACTCGACGAGGATGTCGCCGATGGAGTTGGCCACCAACGAGATGCCGCCACCGCCGCCGCCATCACCGCGCTACGACCAGGAAGATGGTGACCCAGCACTCGCGTTCGACGGCAGCTTTGGCTCGTCGGTCGGCTCGGCGTCGTCCGTGCAGCGCGAGATCCAGGTCGCGCAGGATCTGTTCTCGCCGCACCCGCAGCGCCGCGCGTCGGCGCTCGAGGCGCTGTCTCGCGTGGTGCTGGACGCGCGCCTCTCGGTCGAGCACCACAACGCGCATTACCCTCTTCGGACGCCCACGGGCGCGGCCACGACCACGACGCGGCGCTCGGTGTTCACGGCGGCCACGCCGCGCCGCACGATGGACCCGCTGGTCGTGGAAAAGTACATCGACGACCAGCATGGCCTCCTGGGGACGGCCACGTCGTCGGACCGCATGCAGGCGTTTGCTGTGTGCTACCCGCGCGCGAACCCGACGGCGTCCCACTCGCCCGCGCCCGCGACGTCGCTGCTGGAAAGCGTGGACCAGCAGCAGAACTACCACTACCAGCACCACCACGACGCGTTCCACCAGCATCCCTTGGCCCGCACTAGCTCGGCGCTCAAGGTCGACACGGCGGCCTTCGACTCGATCTGCGAGGCCGTGGTGCAGCGACTCGGGTACGCCATGGTGTTCCTCGTGGTCCAGCGGCGCACGGGCAGGCGGCAGGTGCTGGGCATGCACCTCGCCACTGTGATGCGTGACCGCCTACCGCGCCACGTGGACCTGGCCAGCTACTGCCCGAGCGGCTTCGCGACCGGCGCGAACTTGCCGGTCGTGGTCGTGGAGCCGGCGCACGACGCGCGCTTCCGTCCGTTTGCTCTGATCCACGACGCGCGGATCCGCTTCTTCGCCGAGTTTGCGCTGCCCGGGCTGGATGCGGTCGCTGCGAGAGCGGTCGCCGCAGCGTCGCTGTGTGTAATGGACACGGGCCAGCGCGGCCAGCACTTCACCAAGCAGGAGCTCAAGACGCTCAAGACGCTGTGCGCCGTGGCCTCGGATCTGATCTCCGCGATCGCTCACTGATGACAAACGAGCGATATCATTCCTCTACTTCTGTTTCTGGGTGTCTTTGCATGTGATGCCTGCGTTGCGATCTGTGTAGTGTGCGTTGCCTTACGTGGCGTTAGATTTTGCCGTTTGATCCAAATGAATGACGTCGTTGTTTGCGTTCGAAGGATACCCTGGTCGACAGGACGAAACAGCGATTCGCAAAAAGATGAGCAAGGTATTTTTGCCACGTCGTTGGATGCTCTGACCACCCATAGCAGGCCATGCGAAGTCCAGCACGCTGTCATTACGCAGTGCTCGAGGGTCCCTGGTCGGTGCGATCGAACTGCTTCCATTTGATCATCATGGATGAAGCTCAAAGGCAACAGGTACGTTCACTCGCAGAGAGCGTCCGGGCAGGATAGAGCTTCCTCGAGCGCTGACGACTCTGTGTATTTCCTACAGCTCCGCGATGACCTCCAGTTCGCGATCATGAAGGCCGAGCGGCTCACCGTGCTGGACTCGTGCGCGCCGCCGTCGTCCAAGAAGCAGCCGATGGAGATCAAGAGCCTCCAGGACGTGTTCGCGGTCTTCGGGTACACGCCCGACGACTTTATCGACCGCCACGACCAGTGCACGATCTTCAAGCGCATCCGTGGCGAGCTCGATGACTTACTGCGCGACGTCTCGACCAACACCAGGAAGTACGACAAGGCGATCCTACTACGCGATCGGCTGCGGGTGATCAAGAAGGAGTTCATCGACACGCAGGGCACGTACGAGCAGCGCCGCCACGGGCAAGAGAACGGCCAGTTCCAGCGCGGCGTCTCGCTCTCGAAGAAGCGCTGCGAGGTGCTGCGCGACCAGCGCGCGGTGCAGTCCGAGAGCGAGATCGCGTTCAAGAAGGAGGACCTGCTCAAGACCCACGCGGTGGAGCGCGACCAGCTCGAGAGCTTCCTGCGGCGGCTCCACGAGCCGCACGTCAAGTTCTCGACGCTGCTGCTCGAGCTCAAGAACACGGAGAAGAACTTGTCGCGCCTGCGGCTCTTCGAGGACGCCAAGAACGTGTACGCCAAGGCCGACACCATGGAGAAGGACGAGCGCGCCAGGAACACGGCGGTGCGTGAGCGATCCACAGAGGATATGGCTCCTGTGGGTATCTTTACTCACGGCGTGTTTGTGTATACTCCATAGAACTTTGAGAAGTTCAAGGAGACCAAGCGCGCGCTGCTGCTGCAGAAGCAGCAGGAGGAGCTCGCTGAGCTGGACGAGAAGCTCATGGAGAAGCGCTACATCCTCATGCGCGCGAACGACCGCAACCGCTCCATGTACGTGCTGACCATCCAGCGCTTGATTTTCTCCCGACGACTACCACTGACACGGAGTGCTTATAACCAGCGAGTTGCAGCGCATGAAGAACCTGCGCCACGACATGGGCCACGCGCACGCGATGGACCTCCACGACAAGAAAGTGTTCTCCACCAATGCGGTGCCCAGCGTGCGCGCGCACCACGGCGCCACGGCCGCCACGTTCCGCGGGCAGCAGCTGCTCAGCACGGTGCAGGGCAAGCGGCTCGAGGTCGCGAACCTCTGCGAGATCCACGACGACGAGCGCGGCCGCGTGCCGCACGGCGCCGTGGTTTATGCCGACTGACCAAACGATAGGGTCAGCGTCAACCTGCACACACGTCGCAGATACCATATAATACAGGTACCCAGTAAGTATTATCACAGGGAAGACAGTACACTTGATCCCTGTCAAGGTTGACCACAAAGGGGCGAACCACACCGTCGATCGGAAGCCCCACGACAGGTACGATCACCAGCAACATGACGCGCGTGGCTCGCGTCGCTCTCTCGCGCCTCCAGGCGGCGGCGCTGCGCGTCCAGTCGACGGCCGCCAAGGCCGCCATCGCCAGTGCCAGTGGCAGTGCCAGCGCCCCCGCGTTCTTCGTCCAGCGCGCGCACGCGCCGCTGCGCGCCCAGCGTCGCGCGCTGACCACATCGGCCGCTGGCGCCGGCAGCCCGGGCGACCACACGCAGCAGCAGCAGCAGCAACAGGACCAGTTCGCGAACCCCGAGACGCTGATCCTGGAGAATGCGCTGCGCCACGTCGGCGAGCACGGGTGCGTTTGTTCGTCGTGTGAAGTTTGTAGCTCTTCGCGCGCCACTGAGCGGCTATTGATTGTTGCTATGCAGCTGGAGCGTGGAGGCGCTCGCGGCGGGCGCCACGGACCTGGGTTACCCGTCGGTCGCGCACGGCATGCTCCCGCGCGGCGCGATCGAGCTCGTGGACTTTTTCATGGACAAGAGCTACGAGCAGACGCGCGCGACGCTGATCGCGAACACGGCGCAGCTGCAGGTCATGAGCGTGGCCGACCGCCTCAAGTTTGGCGTGCGCACGCGCCTCGAGCTGCTGGCGCCCGTGCTGCGCTCGTGGCCGCAGGCCATGGCGCTCGGCGTGCTGCCGCAGAACGCGCCGACGACCATGAAGAAGCTCGCGCAGCTGTCGGACGAGATCTGGTACTTTGCCGGCGACAAGTCGACCGACGCGAGCTGGTACACCAAGCGCGCGCTGCTCACGGGCATCTACGCAAGCACCGAGCTCTTTTTGCTCTCGGACGAGTCGCCCAACTTTGAAGAGACCTGGCGCTTCCTCGACCGCCGCATCGACGAGACCGTCACGCTCGGCGAGCTGCCGCGCAACGTACGTCACCAACACGGCTCTGTCACTCCTGTGTCCACGTCGTCGAAGTTCTAACTCTGTGTGAATATCGTGGCAGCTCGGCGACGTCGCCGGTATGGTCAACATCGGCCTCCAGTCGTTCGTGTCGGCGGCCGTTTCGCTCGCCGGCCCGCTGAGCTCGCAGATCGTCAAGAGCTCGCCGCTGGGCAACGTGCCCAACCCGATCTCGGCCATCGGCACGGTCGTGCCGTCGTCGCTCGGGTTCCCGCCGAACCCGCTCGGTGGCGCAGTGCCGTCGCCGCCGTCGCCCTTCCCGACCGCCGGCGAAGACTTTGAGCCCAAGGACCTGCGCGAGATCGACGAGGAGCTCGAGAAGCTCGGCGGCTCGGACGCGCGCCGTAACTGAGGCCCCGGTCCCACACACAAAGCAATTCATCGCTAATGTTCAAGACAACACAACAGCAACTGACTTTTGAGTAAGATGGGTTTAGATACCGCCCGGTCAGGTGGCGGGTGCGTCCTCTTCCTCTTCCTCTTCGTCCTCTTCCTCCTCCTCCTCTTCTTCATCTTCCTCCTCCTCCTCCTCCTTTCCATCTCCGTTCTCTTCCTCCGCACCACTGACTTCCTCCTGGTCCTTCATCTTCTGCTCCAGGAACGCTTTCTTCGCGGCGGCCTCGGCCTCGCGCTTCTCGCGCCGCGCCAGCTTGAGCCCGGCGATGCGCGTGTCCTCCTTGCGCTCGAGCCGCTCGGCCTCTTTGTCCCACCACGCGTAGTGCAGGTCCTGGGCGCGCAGATCGTTGCGTACGCGCAGCAGCTGCCTGTACCAGCTCTCCTCACGCTCGCGTGCGTCCAGCTTTTCGCGCTTGGCCAGCCGGATCGCGTCGCCCAGCAGACATAGCGGCCACTCCTGCTTGAACACCTCGGTCTTGTCCGGCTGCAGCAGCCTGCCGGGCCCGCACATGCGATTCTGGCGCCAGTACCCACTGTACGAGTACCCGAGCGCGTTGGTCTCGACGCCCTTGCCGTGGCGCTTGTTCTGGTAGAACTCGCCCTCGTAGAACGTGTCGCTCGCGGCGAACGTGAGCTTGCCCAGGCCGCAGCGCTCGCCCTGGCGGAAGTCGCCCTCGTACCGGAACCCACGCGCCATCTCCAGCACGCCGAAGCCGTGGAACTTGCCGCGCTCGAACTGGCCCGTGTACTTGACGCCGTTCGGGTAGACCACGACGCCGGCGCCGTGCGGCTGCGAGTGGCGCCACTCGCCGCGGTACTTGCCGCCGTCCGCGAACGTGTACACGCCCAGCGGCCCGTGCATCTCGCCGTCCTTCCAGCGCCCGTTGTACGTGAAGTAGAGGTGCTTGCCGTGGCTCTCGAGCTGGCCGCGCACTTGCGGCGCGAGCCCCGGCGGCGCCGGCTGCTCGGCCACGAGCGGGATGAGCTCGAGCTTGTCGATCTCGGCCTGGGGCGCGTCCACATCGCGGTCGCGCAGCACCGGTACGCGGGTCTTGGGGCCGTCGCGACGCCGCCGTGTGTCCTCTTCAAAGAACGAGCACTCGCGGAACGCGCGCTGGAGTACGAGTTGGTTCTGCTCGCGCGGCTTCGAGACGGCGCCGTAGGTCTCGCGCACGTAGCGTTGCTGCTGCTGTTGGTTGGCGCTGGTGGATGATGCCGCCATGATGGCGTCGTACTCGCGCTGGTGCTCGCGCATACGCGTCTCGAGCGTCGAGAGCTGCTCGGGCAGCGCGAAGAAGGCCTGCTCGAGCCGCGCGAAGAGCACGGAGCTCCAGCGGTTGAGCTGGATCTGCTGCGACTTGAGGAACCACGGTGCGAAGCGCGCGTGGACTTCGGGGAGCCCGAGGCGGCGCAGCATGTGGTAGTAGAACGCGTTGCGCGGATCCTCGTCCTTGAGTTTCTGTATAACCACCAACAGCGCAGAGACGTCAGCGGCACTAGGCGACTAACCAAAAGGAGAGCACATTCGTACTCGCTGGTAGGCCGGGAGCGTCTTGCGCTCCTTCACAAGCAGCGCGTTGATCTGGTTCATGAGCTGTAGGTGTGTACGTGTCAGTGTCTTTGCCAGCACATCGCTATGGGCAGCGGCACTGCCATGGCACTTACGCGCACGAGCTCCTCCTGGAGCTGGCGGCGCGCGTCGGCGTCATTCTTGCGCAGCGCGTTGAGAAACTGCGCGCGCACGTCCTTGGGCTTGCGCCGGTGGCGCAATGTGTCCGCCAGCGTCGGTTTTTTCTTGGCGAGCGCGGTATGGCGCGTGGTAGGAGGAGCCGCTATTGTCGCCATGATGGCGCTCGGCTGCTTTAGGCGAGTGCCACCGTGGAAAGGCCAAAGATAGGCGTCTACTGGCAGCTTACTCTACTCCATTTTGCCTGGAAGCAATCATGGCAGGAACTAGCGAGAACTACTTCGTACTGTACATGCTCGCAATGGAGGCGGGTGAAACGCAAGGTGAATAGATCTGTGTGTGTGTGGTCTGTCTAACGATTCTATGGTCACGAGCGCACGGAAGTAGGCGCCACGCAACCTCAAACATCGTGAGGGTTCTTATCGCATAGCACCAGCGCCCTTCGGCGGGCGGCGGACGGCACGGCATGCCATGGCAAAGGCAGCGAGACCGCGCGAGCTTGCAGGGAGAATGGTCAGGAAATGGAACGGTTTCTCTCAGAGTACGTTTGAATACCAGCTCTCGTCAGCGCGCGGATCGAGTCCGCACGTTCCGTATTAGCATGGAATAGTATAGCGATCATCAGGGAGAAACTTTGTGAAGAGGATGGCAACAACGGCGTCGGTCGCAGGATGGAGAATGATGAGCAGTGGCGTGGCACACGTGCCTGGAAGGCTGCCATGGCACGTTGGCACGTTGTGATGGAGACTTTGACTGGAGGAGGAGCTCCGGCTGCACCTAAGTGGACCGTGTTGATCCCCACAAGGTACGAATACTCAAGCTGGCAGACTAAGCTGATATGTGACAGCGAAAACGAGGCTAATGCTAGAATACCTTGCCTCCTGGATCGGTACGGTTCTGGCCAAAAAGCTGATCTTGCTGGAAAGGACCAAAAATTCTCGGCGGAGCAGCGTGCGTCCCCATCGGATCGGGATCCGGAGTTGTGTGCTGGATCATTACCATAGTTGGACGAGAGGCGCACTCAGGCCGAGCAAGGAGAAACCTTGGAGACGGACTGCCCATGGCACGCATGAGTGGAGGTCTGTCTTCCGGCGCGAGATTCCCCTTCTCTATCATCAGACGGGCGCGCTTCCGGCGTGGGGAGATAGAAAAGTGAGCGCCGCGTATGAAAAGGATCCAGGCGCGTTGCGGTGAACAACCCAGACATGCGAGACGCGAAACCAACACCAACGCTGGGCACAGAGTGATCATCACTCCTTCGCCTCTTGATAAAATCGCAGAATGAACGTCTCATCCTCCTTGCAGCTGAAGACGTTTTTGGAGGCCACGCCTGCGAACGAATTTGTCAAGCACAGTGTGTTTCCTGGAACAAAAATCTCGGTTTGAGGGGAACGGAGGATGGGCACGTCCAGGCGCCAGACAAAAGATGCGCATTCGAACTGCTTCAGGATGCTCCATCTCCCAGTGCCACATGCGTTCTGTTCTTCAACCGCACTGACGCAAGAGGCCCGCGACACGAAAATGAAACGAGCCCCTCCAAAGTATATTCACAGCGATCGAGCACGAAACCGCACCACCCGCTCGGGGACCATAGTTGGCGCTGGCAACTGGCCGCTTTGCGTTGCGGTTAACGTCGTTCTGTATTGTACAATCCCAATCCTGACAGTCGTCATCAACTCCCAGCCGCCCAACGTACGTTGAACCTTCAGTACCGTAGGCACGGAGCGACATGGTGCACGTGTAGGTTCTCGCTGTTTGTTAAAACGGCACGAACACACAAGTAGGGGAGGGAATCCGACGCAGCCCAGTGGCGCCTTCGACCGTAGAGCAACCAGAGAACATCCCACTTGCGGAAGAGGATTCCAGTTCGGACACGGCACCTGCCTCGACGGTTCCCTGGCACGGAACCTTGTTGAAGTTGCCTTTCACTGCCATCACGAGAGAGGAGCACACACGCAGGCACTCACAGCGGCCAAGCCACCACCCCGTGTCGCGCGTCCTCCTTGGTGACACGCCATACATTCACTGCTCCCGAGCCCTCCAGCAACTTCAATGGAGACAACGTCAACAACACTCGCTCTCTCCCTCTCTCAAATTCTCCATTAGCACACGCGCGTCCCCGGATTTTTTGGTGTGGACAGCAGATGGCGCCGTCGGTGGCACTGAATCCAAGCCGTTGAGAATAAAACGTGTGATAGACCTGGATCCGAGCCATCACGAAATCGGATCCAAAAGCTGCATTCGGTGACTGCGGTCAGTCGAATTGGGGGAGGCAGGTGGCGGCGTCTATATCGAAACGTGTCGCAGTGTCCAACACGCCTCAAGTTGCGGCCGAAGCCCACGTGCCGCTCCGTACCACATGCGGACCACCCGCGACACGCTGCACCGGACATGGTGTCGAGTCCAGCCGGTCAATCGGGAGGATAAGCCCAGCCCGAAATGTTCAGTTGGGTCTGAACAGCACTGATCTGAGTTTGGTCCCTCTTAGCGGCACCAAGTGGCCAATGCATCGAACTAACCAATGGTTGCCCGACACCACGCCCATGGGTGTGCATGCCGCATGATGAATCACTGGCGGTCCGGTGGACACTTCTCTTCCACCGCACACCTGCATCCACCCTTCCCACACCTGAGCTGCTGGAGGCTCGTGGAAAATTCCCACTTCGCGTGTCCCGTCAGATGTGACGGAGCAGGGAGGTGTCGTCGAGCCGACTTGGATGGAAGATTGTGCAAGAATGTGGACCACACCGATGATTTTCACTCTATTTTCCCATGTTCCGGGCCGAAAGGCGAATTCTTGTGGGGCGGTCGGCTGGATTCACAGTCATGGCAACACCACCGAGTTGGTTTGCCCAGCACTCGCGCCTTTTCGCATTTTATCACCTGACGTGCCAATTCAAGGTAGAGGTGATGCGCAAACGTCAGTCAATACAGCTGAAAACTGTACCTGTAAATGGCACGTTTCCGCAGTCGTGCTGGATTGAGTCAGATCAAAGCGAGGGGGAGACCACCCTGGGCCAATCAGTGCGTGCGTCTGTATTTTCGGCATCGGTTTCTCGACGAGGCAACTGCACCGGATAGGCGTAGGGCTATGGGGTCATGCCGGCGCGGGTTGTGGTTTTCGTTGACATCTACTGCACTCCTCAGTTTGTTTGTGTGGGCGGAGCGGTTCCCACCTTTGGTCCATCCCCCCCTCAACCCCGCCTCCTCGCGGCGCGCCGTCCGGGTCCTTCCGGAGCGAAAGCGCAACCCCAGTCCTTGTGCGCTCCACTGATCACCCGAGCACATTTTCCAACTTGGACCCTAGTGCCTACTCAGGTGCCTGCATACTCGCTCGCGGCAACACCCTTTCGAGCACATTTTCTCTTTGTTCCGAGAGAACCACGGCTGGCCGGCGTCGATCCAGAGAATCCGCCCCCGCCGTTTTTGTTCCCCACCGACACCTCACCAGATCGTTGAGTCGGAACCAAAAGCGGGAACATACCCGAACTCGACACAGACCTCGCACGTGTTCGCTTGCGCCCAACAACGCAAAGCGCGACACCAACCAGACTTGCCGTCTTATCCCCTTCTCGCTTCGCGAAAGTGCAAGCGCTGTGGTTCACGCGCTCGAGGAGTATTTTCGACACAGAAGAAGGTGACCACCTTCTTTCCCCCACACCGTGCCACCGTCTTTTTTGGGCGCGGCGCTCGCTCACGGAAGGGTACGTGAAGGGCGGACGTTCTCATCGCATATTCGTCTTGGGCGTCTGAGTCTCACGACGTGTTTTTTTGTTCTCCCCTCAATAATGTCTGTTCTCGCGCAGAACCGTTCCGCGCGCCCCATTCCGGATCCGCCCGCGAGGTACATGGGCTGCACGCAGTCTGGACATGCGCTGGACGGCACATTAATGGCTCCGAGTAACCGCACGTCGTCCGCGGCCACGGCGTCCGACGCGGCGCCGCTGCTGGTCGCGGCGTCCACCACCAAGGTCGCGCGGAGTCTCCACCACCGCGCGTCGCCGCCGCTGAGCGGCAGCGGCCACCGGGACGTCTTCAGCATCTTCGGCGAGCGCGGCATGGTGCTCGAGGCCTCGCAGTCGCACACGTCGCCGTCGGCGTTCCCGCCGCACAGCCTCCACAGCCTCAGCGGCCACAGCGCGCACCACGCGACGCCGGCCCACAAGGCGCACGCGCTGTGCAGCCCCGTGAGCGCGTCCGGCAGCGTCTTCTCCACGGCCACGACCGCGAGCGACACGGAGCGCACGCAGGTCGTGCGCGGGCCCGGGGACCAGTGGATCCCGGCCTTACAGATCACCTACGGCGCGTACTCGGACAAGGGCATGCGCAAGGTGAACGAGGACCGCAAGGTGTGCGTCGCGCGCGGCGCGGGCGACGACGCGGTCGCGTACTTTGGCGTGTACGACGGCCACGGCGGCGCCAAGGTCGCCGACCACCTGGCCAAGCACCTGCACATGGCCGTGCTGGACCGGCTCGACCGCATGGGCGACATGGCGAGCGCCATCACCGACGCGTTCGCCGCGACCGACGACGCCATCTACCAGAAGCAGATGGAGAGCGGCTCGACCGCGCTCGCGCTGCTGGTGCGCGGCCGCAGCGCCGTCGTCGCGTGCGTGGGCGACTCGCAGGCCGTGCTCTCGACCAACGGCGAGGCGCGCGCGCTCTCGGCCATCCACTCGCCCGACGCCGAGACCGAGAAGGAGCGCATCCTCGCGGCCAAGGGCGTCGTGGTCAAGGGCCGCATCTTTGGGCTGCTCAGCGTCTCGCGCGCGTTCGGCGACAACGACTTCAAGACCTCGCGCGGCGAGTACAAGCAGAAGTTCAACGGCGACCTCGTCACGGCCGTGCCCGACCTCGTCGAGCTGTCGCTCGAGCAGGACGACGAGTTCCTCGTGCTCGGCTGCGACGGGCTCTTTGAGGTGATGGAGCCGCAGCAGGTCGTCGACTTTGTGCGCGCCAAGCTCGCGCTCCACGGCGAAGTGCAGCACGCGTGCGAAGAGCTCGTCTCCTACGCCATCAGCATCGGCTCGACCGACAACGTGAGCGCCGTCGTGGTCTGCTTCAACCAGACCGCCACAACACTCGACGACGAGGAAGACCGCAGCGGAAACGAAGCATCGCAGCCGGAAGACCACGAGGACGACAAGAAGCAGGCAACGGCCGACGACGCCACGCTCACCCCCAACGACGTGCACGTGAGCAGCCTCCACCATTAGAGAGCGCCGCTCTCGTTCCTCGCTCGCTGTCGTTGTTTCCGGTGTCTGGCTGTCTATCTGTCTTCGTGTCCAACTCTGCTGTTGCCGTCACCAAGCACCAAAGGTGCATCTACGCATTCCTGTCCAAGCCCATCCATATCCACACAACGCACCCATCTACAGCACACATGCGTGCGTGCGTTCTTATTTAAGCTCGCGATCCGCGGCACGCCATGCTCTACCCAACGCCCCTCCGCCGCCAGGATGAAGCCACGTCAACATTTCAGCCCCGTCGAAGGATTTTCTTCATATTTAGCTCGCACTGCGAGCCTCAACCAACCGGCGCCGGCGCCTCACTCTCCGCAGCCACAAGCCAAACGCCACAGAGGGCGACCCGCGCCACGCCGCCATTTCTCCCCAACCTAAGTTATTCTGCATCTCTACATTCAAGTTTTTCTTCACTTTCATATTTGGTTTGACGATTCTATATACAACCCGTATTTATCTACCGCCTCCTAGCCTCTTTCTCTCTCTCATCGGCTTCTTCTTCACGGCTCCGCTTTCTCGACGCTCATGGTCGTGGACGACGCCGTGTCCTGCTCGCTCTCCTTGGCCTCCAGCAGCTCTCGCTCGAGACGCCGGCGCTTGCGGTCGGCCATTTGGTCCTTGGCTTCTTGAACCGAGTGGGCCGTGTTTCGCGAGAAGAGCGGGAAGTACCGCGCCTTGGACGACAGCGCGCGCAGCGGCAGCACGTCTTTCCAGGCCACAGTCGTCTGACCCATGTACCCTTTCTCGCGCATGAGCTCTTCCAGCCGCGGCGCGAAGTGGTCCAGCTCGTGGACCACTTCCTTCGGGTCCACGGGCAGGCTCGTGAGCATGTCAATGTCGCTGCGCAGCATGGCCGTGCGGATCGCAGACTGCTCCCACATCGTGTACAGGTCGTCGTACACGTGGTGGAGCGCGAGTGGCGAGTACTCGAACGTCAGGTCGCTGTACATGCAGTCCTGCAGGCACAGCGGGCCGTCCGCGGCCATGTCGTACTGCGGCTTGCGCGGCGTGGCCTCGATGTCGAGCAAGCGGTCGACGATCTCGGGCTCCTCGCGGCCCTCGCCGATGAGAAACAAAATCGAGACCATGCAGCGCACCTGGTGCCACAAGAACGCCTTGCCCACGATCTCGAACCGGTACATCTGCTGCGCCGCGTCGGCCGTGTCGTGGTCATCGCACTTGTGGATCTCGAACGACCGGATCGCGCGCACAAACGTCTCGTTGCTCGTGTCGATGCGGCAAAAGTTGCGGTAGTCGTGGCAGCCCACGAGCTTCTGCGCCGCGCGCTGCATGCGCTCGATGTCGAGCTGCTTGCCTAGGAAGAAGTACCGGTACATGCGCGCGATGCAGTTGAACCGCGCGCTGAACTCGGGCGTGGCCGGCACGACGCCGAACACGCGGATGTCCGCGGGCAGCGCGCGCGTGAGGTGCATTGGGTAGTCGATCTCCTTGACCTTGCGCACGTCGCCGTTGGGCATCTTGACGCGGAACTCCTGGTTCGGCTTGACCTCGTCGATGGACGCAAAGTCCAGCAGCTCGGCGTTCGCCGGCAGGTTCGAGCGCACCTTGAGCGTGACCACCTGGCCGAACGCGCTCACGCCCTTGTCCGTGCGCCCGCAGCGCGTGTACGCGCAGCTCGCGATGTCCTTGATGAGCTTCGTGTGGAGCAGCGTGCGGAACAAGTAGAACTCGACCGTCTCGTCCGTGTGGTCCTGCCGCGCAAAGCCGTCGTACTTTTCGCCCACGTAGAGAAACTTGACCGCAATGTGGCGCTGCGCGTAGTTGTCAAAGTTGAACGCACGCGGCGGCCGCGCGTTCTTGCGCGCCTTCTTCTTCGGGCGCCGGTTCGTCGGCTCCACGGTCAGCGGCGCGCTCAGCACCTTGCTCACGGCGCCGTCCACGGCAGCTAACACACAGATAAAGTGACACATCAGTTGGTTTCGTCAACCCAGTTGAGTTCATTTTGTCCTAGCGGGAGGAAGGGCCGTACCGTCGCCCACGGAGGCGCGCAGCTCGCTCAGGATCGCGAGCAGCGTGGACTTGTCGACGTTCTTATCCAGCGCTGGCACGGATTGTGCCGCGGCGGGCGCGGCCGCCTCAGTCGCGGCGGGCGTGGCGGTCGCGTCGGTCGCCATGGCTTCTTGTCGGGTGTGGGTTGGTCGGACTGTGGCAAATGGCTTGACAGGTGAGTCACTGGCCGAGGACTTTAACTGCAATTACGTTTCTAACGTGTTCGATAATCTCTTCTTCAGCTCATGTAGCCATCTCCACCAAACGTCGACTTCTGTTCATCAGGCGACCCTGGCGCACACCGGAAGCTCGCGCGGACCCACTGGTTCGGGTGCATTTGCAGAGCCGACGTCACGCTTCCTGTTTCGTCCAGTGCCTGGTACGGACGATGGTGGAGCGCTTCAAAGAGAGCCGCGCAGGCGCTTTCGTCGTGGCCCTGGCTCGCCGTACTCGTGATCCGCTCGGCTTGATTGTGCGGGAGGCCCATCCGTCGTAGCTCACTCCCAAGCGTGCTCGCGTCCCAGTGCTTGAACGGGCAGCCGTGGTATTGCCCATGCCGCGGGGCACCGCCGTGGATGATCTTCTGGCAATCCATGGGGGCGTAGTCTTTACGCGAGCCTTCGAGGCCGTAGCTGTGGCGAATGTGGTAGACGTACTCGCGGTCGAACTTGGCCGGTGGGATGACCTTCGTGAACTCGTTGCGGAAGAAGAGGATGCTGTCGTGCACGGAAAATCCGAGGCCTTTGAGAAACACGCGGTACTGCACTCGACCGTCGAACTTGAGGTGGTGGTTCGCTCGCATCTTGCGGTGGAGATGCTTCATACACAGTGGGAAGTGCTTTTCGGCGATGGCGTCGATGTTCTGGGGCGTGACAGTGATCTCCTGTCTTGTCGATGACAGCAGTGCCCTCGGCGCCTGCTGGAGTATCATCGACGCGGAATAAATATGGCTGATCACGTCTTGCAGTCGCTCCATCTCCTCGCGCTTCGCTGGAAGTGATCGGAACAACGCGAGCAATTGGGATCGAAGTGAGGCTACGAAAACGTTCACGACTACAATGTAGAAAAGACGTGCTGGCAGCCAGCAGTGTCCATGGTCGAGGAGAACTTGTCGCCGCCCCACTAGTTTCGCGGCGTCTTGGAACGGTATTCGAAAGAAATGGGTGTCCGTAGAACCTCTGTCTTGACGCATCCACTCGGACGCTCTCGCGCTGGAGAGTTGCGCGACCTCTTCTCTCGTATACGGTCGGCAATTGCTACCATGATTGTGTAGTATTTCCAGCACGTCATCCGTGGGTAGACACCGTAGTCGGCATGCCATCAGCCTGGCTTCGGCGTCCACAAGCCACTCCAGCCGGTCGCGATCGCTACGCATATACGCCATCCATCCATCAGCCTCTCACTAGCAGCTAGCACATACGTAGTTCCATTTGTACGTACGTGCAAAAGGCCAACCGCAACGCGTAGTGCGCGACGAGGTCCCGGTCGTCGTCCGCTTCCAGCACCTCCAGCGCGTCGCGGGCCGCCACCGGCAGGTCTTGTGGCGAGCGGAACAACCGTTCCGGCGCGGGCGTGGCCGTGAGCACTCGCAGAACGTCGAGGCGCAGCAGCGCCGCCTGCTCCAGCTCATCCAGCGAGATTGCGCGCTGCGGCGGCGCCGCGTAGAACGCGCGCCATGGCGACTCCATCCGTCGGATTTTTCAGGGATACTTGGCGCGGAATGACCATCATTCGGGTTGTGGAACAAAGGGCGATGGTATTGAATTAGCGTTGATTGGTGGTTTGTTGCCGGACCCCTTGCCACGTCATTTCACGCCAGCTTCACTGCATTTTACAAGAATATCGGCTATCACAAGTAAAGAACCCTCTAGTTTCTCCGTGCTGCAAAGACAAGTGCACCAACAGACACAACAGTATCAGTGGATGCAGGTTCTGAATGCCTGCTGTGGCTCTTCGCCTGAATGCACGGCAGTCCGCATACGATGAGTGGGTGAACGGAAGAGAAGAGCGCACCACCAGGACAGCACAGGGACGGACATCGTGCCCCCCGCAGCAGCTTCCAACCTTTCAGTTGCGAACACGCGCGTTCCCCACACGTTCCTACCACCATGATTGAGCTCCCCGTGATCGACATCCAGCAGTACAAGGAGACGGGCGACCTGGCGCTGTGCGCCACGGTCGCCGAGTGCCTCGTCAAGTACGGCGTGCTGTGCCTGCGCGACGCGCGCGCGACCGAGGCCGACAACGCCACGTTCATCGACATGATGGAGCGCTACTTTGAGGCGACCGACTTTGTCGAGGACGCGCGCCCGGACCTCCACTTCCAGGTCGGCGTCACGCCCGAGCTCAAGGAGCGCGCGCGCAACCACTGCGCGCGCGCCGAGCAGATGCCCAAGGAGCACGCGCCCGTGACGCTCTGCCCGCCCGAGCTCGACAAGAAGAGCCGCTTCTTCTGGCGCATGGGCGAGCGCCCGAAGGTACGATTCATCTGTACTCTAGAGAAGAAAGGAGGCTGAACGTGAGTGGGCTCACCGTGTATCGATTTTTACAAAGAACACCAAGTTCGCGGAGCTCAACGCCGAGCCGGTCGTGCCCAAGGCGTTCCCCGAGTGGGAGCAGACCATGAACATGTGGGGTGGCAAGATGCTCGCGGCGATCACGGACCTCGTGGAGATGGCGGCGATCGGTCTCGGGCTCGAGAAGGACGCGCTCAGCAAGCGCATCCAGAACGCGCCGCACCTGCTGGCGCCAACGGGCAGCAACTTTGGCCGCTTCAACCAGCTCAACGACGTGCTCGCTGGCTACCACTATGGTGCGTCGATGTTTTCAGTACGATGAATGGTGACTCTCGCAGTGAGCATGGACTAATGAGCCTGATGCCATCATAGATCTGAACCTGCTGACGATCCACGGCAAATCGCGCTTCCCGGGCCTCTACGTCTGGCTCCGCGACGGCACGCGCACGCCCGTGAAGATCCCAGACGGCTGCCTGCTCGTCCAGGCCGGCAAGCAGATCGAGTACCTCACCGGTGGCCACATCGTCGCCGGCTTCCACGAGGTGATCATCTCGGACGCGACGCTCAAGACCATCGAGGAGCGCAAGGCCGCCGGCAAGAGCCTCTGGCGCGTGTCGTCGACGCTCTTCTCGCACACGGCATCGGACGAGACGCTCGAGCCGCTGGGCCCGTTCGTGACCCCGGAGGCGAAGGAGAAGTACCCGCCCGTGCTCGCCGGCGACCAGGTGCTCGCCGAGCTCAAGCAGATTGAGCTGGGAAAGGGCTTCACGCTGCAGCGTGATTAGACTGTCTGCTAGCCCTCGACACCTGTGTTGGGGTGGTAGATGGCCCAATACACAGACCTTTTAGATGCGTAGAGGCTGCGTGGTGCTGCATCGCTGTCATCTTTGAGCTGCTCATGTGGCTACACTTTCAGTGGTGTTAGATCTCTTTGGATAGAATTGTGAGATTCATCTCTTTTGTCCAGCTCCAGCAGCCATTTATTAGGGGTCCGATTTATTGTCAAAACGGGGTCTTAGAGAGCCGTTTTTGAGGGTAAATTGTATGTCACTAATATAAAAGGTTGTGCATAGTGACATCGGACCCACGAGCGAGTCGCCAAGCTAAATAAACAGCGGTAGATGGTCTCATGTGTGCTGTTCATCGGCGTCGCAAATGACGCTAGAACGCGGATGCGCAGGCGTTGACGCGTTCTACAAGG
>JAADWV010000475.1:0-26693 GCA_023336295.1 Pythium folliculosum | reverse complement strand
CCCCCCCCCCCCCCCCCCCCCCCCCCCCCCCCCCCCCCCCCCCCCCCCCGCCCCCCCCCCCCCCCCCCCCCCCCCCCCCCCCCCCCCCCCCGCTGCCAGCAAGACCCACATCCGCAGCGCCACTTCAACAACCTCCCAGGCTAGATATATGTTCGTATCAGTCTAGAATCGGATTTTCATAACGGTTCTTAACCGCCAGATACCGTCCCGCCAAAACCACTCTCCCATCATGCACCAAGTCCGCGCCGCTCGCGCGCACCACGCGACGGCGCCGCCGACGGCGCCCGCGCCGGCCCAGTTGTCGCGCGAAGAGCGCGAGCAGCTGCGCGTCGTGCGCCACCACGCGTTCCAGCGCCACCAGCGCAACGCCGCGTGGATGCGCGAGCTGTTCCAGCACCAAACCCACGCCGGCGTCGCTGGCGACGGACCAACCAGCGCAGCGGCGCAGCAGAATCCAAACGAAGCGGCCGAGATCGAGGCGTTGCGGGCGCGTCTTCGCGAGCAGGAACGACAGATCGAGGATGAGCAGAAGCGGTGCGTGGTCTGCGTTTGTATCTCTTCGTCGTTGGGGTGGGAAGGGACTAACGTGGAATTCGTTGGATGGTTGTGCACAGCGACGCCGAGCTGCTCAGCGCGCTGCGCGCCATCGACTCGGACGAAGCGCTCGCCGCGTGCCAGGCGCGTGTGCTGGAGAACGCGGCGCGCCACGCGAGCGCCACGCGCAAGGAGCCGCGGGTCATCCGCCTCTAAACCCGCTTTTTCCTTCCGCGGAGAACACCCGTGTCAGGGATATGTATTCTAGCCAATCAACGGTCGTAATTTTCGTTTACCACCAATCAAACCATGTCTGATCTATATTCCACCAATCAAACGACGCCACCCACTTGTGATGCTGGATACTTTTTTCGTGTTCTTTCCGTTCTTCCAGTATCGTGGCGTTTTGTTCCCCGAAGCGCCTGTGTCATTTGCCACGTTGCCACGAGCTGCCATGGCGCCGGTGAACGCCTCGGACAAGCGCCTGCTGGAGCCGTACGCGTACGTGCGCGCGCTGCCCGGCAAGAACGTGCGCGGCCACCTGGTGGACGCGTTCCAGGCGTGGCTCCAGGCGCCGCGCGACGCCGTGGACGCCATCAAAGCCATCGTCGACGAGCTCCACAACGCCAGCTTACTGTACGCGCCCCTTGGATGGTTCCTATTCTCTCACTTCATAGACTCACCCGTGCTGTGCCTCTGTAGCGTTGACGACATTGAGGACAGCTCGGAGCTGCGCCGCGGCAAACCGGTGGCGCACGCGATCTACGGCGTGCCGGCGACGATCAACTGCGCCAATTACGTGTACTTTCTGTCGCTCCAGCGCTGTGCCGCGCTCCAGAACGAGCGCGCGATGCAGGTGTACATCCAGGAGATGCTGCGGCTCCACCAGGGCCAGGGGCTCGACATCTACTGGCGCGACCAGGGCGTGTGCCCCACCGAGGACGAGTACACCACCATGGTCGAGTACAGTACGTTTTGGGTTGATCTTTCTTATTTGAAGAGCTCCCAAGAGGTTTGGTCTCACCTGGATCTTATTTGCTGTACAGAGACCGGCGGGCTGTTCCGCCTGGCCGTGGGGCTCATGCAGGCGTTCAGCGAGAGCACGGTGGACTTTGCGCCGCTGCTCAACACGCTCGCGGTGTACTTCCAGATCCGCGACGACTACATCAATTTGCTGGACGACAACTACATGGAGAACAAGAGCTTCTGCGAGGACCTCACCGAGGGCAAGTTCTCGTTCCCGCTGATCGTCGGAATCCGCGCGGACCCCGAGGACACGCGGCTCATCAGCATCCTCAAGCAGCGCACCAAGAACGTCGAGCTCAAAAAATACGCCGTCGAGCACCTCAAAGACACGGGCGCGTTCAGCCGCACCAAGGCCAAGCTGGACGAGCTCGAGCGGCAGATCCACGAGGCTATCGCGCAGCTCGGCGGGAACCCGCAGCTTGAGGCGATCGTCAAGGCGCTCCATGCCACGCTCAAGTAGCCAAACCAGCGAGAATGAAAATATGTGTCGAAGAAAATGAGAGATTGAATGCAGGTCTTGGAGTCCTTTAAAAGCTCACTGCAGTAGCCGTGGTCAAGATGGCCGTGGTGGCGACGATCGCGGCGCTGGCAGACGCACGCGCCGGAGCTGCACTGGTCTTGGGCGCCTTGGACGCCTCGATCTGGCGGAGGAAGTCGGCGCACGGCCGCGTGACGACCTCGTTGTCGGACCGCGCGGCTTCCTGGAGGTTCACGCCGTCCATCGTGCAGGACGGCTGCATGGCCGCGGACTTCTCGTACTCGTCCAGGCAGGGCTTGCTGCAGATCTTGAGCGCGCTCGCGGTCGGGTCGGTGCCCGGCGGCGACTCGCTCGCCGCGCGCTCGGCCGCGCGCCTCGCCTCCGTGTCCAACGACTTGTCGAGCGTGCACTCGCCATTGGTGCTGTTTGTGGGCGACGACGCGATCACGAGTTCGATGCTGTCGGCCTGTGAGGAGGCGGAGGAGGCGGAGGAGGTGGAGGAGCCGTCCAAGTCGGACGGCGAGCCCGAGGACGCCGTGCCGTTATCACGCGTGCGCTCGAATGCCGCCAGCTTCCCGGCGAGCGCCTGTTTGACCGGGACGCCGTTGATCGCGCACTCGGGCAGCGTCTTGACGACGGCGCGGAGCGTGACCACGCGCGCATTCTCCGCGCACTTGTCGCGCCGCGTGGGCGGGTTGCGCTCACAGCACCTTGGACCGTTTTGTCCTGGTGAGTGATGCCCTTGGACCTGCAGTCAACACAAATCATTCGTGGTATATATCATACTCGCGAAGCACAAAGTACTTCAGTATGTTCATTTGTTTTGAAGCGCGTTCGTTACATCTCTTCCTCGTCTTCATCGAGCGGGAGCTCGGCGGGCTCAGTCTCCCCTTCTTCCGTTGGCCATTGGAGCTGCGCGAACCGCTGCGTCATCTCGGTCGTGCTGCGCAGCGTTTCGGTCGGGTCGGCCTGGGTCGTCGTGGGATGTAGCCGGAACTGACAGAACAACTGCGGGTTTGGCTTGCCGTTGTCCGCACTCTCCGAGTCGGCCACGTCGATTTCGAGCTCCGCGAGCCCTTCAACGTCTTTTTCGTCGTGCACTGGCTGCTTCAGCGTCTCACTTCGGTGCGTAACGCACACAGCCTCGTGGACCGGCATGAAACAGCTGCGGTAGACCCAATCCTGGCAGTCCGTATCGGCTGAGCAGGGCACGGCGCTCTGGTTCACGCTATCAAAATCACACCATCGCTCGCCCGTCACTTCGGCTTTGAAGACGTGGACTTCATCGACAAGCACATCGCACGTGGGAAACAGCGGCTCTCCGGCGACGGCGTTCGGAAACCAGACGCCGACCGAGAGCGCTTCCTTCGTGAGACTCAACGTGGGGGCGTCGTCGGGAAGAACCTGCTTGTGCGCGAGCTTACCGTTCACGTACAGGTTGGTGCGGCCGATCGAGGAGTCCCACTGCATCACGAGTTCGACAAACTCGGATTCACCCGTGTGTTCATCTTGCAGCGGCAAATTTGATGGCGAGGACAGCACAAAAGATACATCTGAGCTGGTTTTCGCCTGGTAGAGACCCGCCTTCCACAAAGGCAAAAACGGAACCTCCTGCAATGTCTCGTCCTCACGTTCCGTGTAGTCGCCCCACCAAACTTGGGTTAGTGTCCCGAAGGCTTGACACGGCTTGAGACGAATGACCATCACGCCGGCGTTCTCTTTGATTGCGGCTGTCTGGATCGCAGCGCCAACTCGACGCGTCGGGCATCGAGTAAAGTCATTGCATGGCGTCGGAGATACACCGTCCAGAGCCCACTCGAGATACATGTCATCGACTGTGCGAGGCTGTAAGGAGCCGGCATCATCGACACGTTTGTTGCCGGCAGGGAGAGTTCCCTCGAACAGGTCTCCGTTGGCACTCAATCGCAGCATATTCTTGGCGCGTGCCTCGTCACGAGTGCAGCGCACGTTGTCCGCGTGAACGCCGCCGTTGACGTCTTCTCCTCCCCACTGCATCGTCAACTTGGCCCACTTGGATGTGTCCAGACATGTTTCAAAGTTATCGCGGAGCAAGAGCACGTGCGCGCACGACGGGTAGTGGAAAGAATCGATTCCGGCGCAGCAAGCATCCACCGTGACCGGGATCTCCACTTGTTCGCTCGGCTTTAGGCCGTGGAGGCAGCTCACAACAAAAACACTTGTCGATGCGTTTGCCACTTCGATGGATCCATTGTACAGGAACCGCGCTTTTTCTGTCTCCACACAGTCAAGCGGTTTGGATGGCACACCGATATGGTATTGGACCCACGCGTTCACGGTCACTGGCGCCACCTGTAAAACCATGGTCAGCGGCTTCATGCGACTGCACACCATTGAAGAAGTTGGTGCTACGGCCTTCACGCTGATCGGGCCCCACACGGAGGTCTCACTGTCGATACACTGCACCGTAGCACAACACGACACCGCTCGGATGACATCGGACGCGCGAACCGTGACGAGACGATTGCCCGGGACAACCATCTCGGGCAGCGGGCAAAGCGGGTCTTCTGTGTTGGTCTCGCCCACGGTGTAGACGATCCCTAACGTTTCGTCTGCTGGTGGGGAAATGGTGACAGCAAACTGGTTGGAGATCGTCGTTGATGTGTAATCGAACGCAAATGTCGGTGCTCGAGGTGCGACGTTGAGCTTGCTGCTTTGAACCACATCGCTCGGAAGCAGTGCCTTCCCGCATGCGATGGCAAACACTTGGCTGTTGGAGTTGATGTCAAAGGAACCACTTATCCCATCCACGCGTGTTCCAAATGAGCAGCTCGGTAAGATACGAGACGCGTCGTCTTGGCCATGCGCACCTTCGGGGTCCATCGTTGCGAACGTTCGTGCTGAGTAAGTCGTATAGCGCATGAACGTGCACCCTTCACACCGCAAGGCGACTGTCCAGGTGTCCACCTCGGTCGTCGTGTCGAGCGTCGTCGTAATCGTCGGAGTCCTCGCCTTGACGAGGATACGTTGAGATCGCGTAGGGAAGCTGCTGATCACGGCAGCGGGATCACCATTGACATCGAGGCAGGCGATCGCGTGGATGTATCCACTCTCAGACATGCGGACGGACTGCGCGGTGTTTGCCTTAGCTGCGTTGGCGAGATTGCACGTCGGGAAATTATGCGTGCCATCTCCAAAGTTGAACTCGGTCCATGTATTCAACACGGGTGAGTCCACTAAGACACTGGCCTGGCCGATCGAAATGTTCAGGTTTCCAGAACTGGTACTGATTGTGAGAATCCGGATCGTCGCGTCATCTGCGTTCAGGAAAATCGGAGGATTCAGTCGCACCTCCAGCCGTACGTCGTCCAGCGCCCACTGATCAAAGAGGTTCCGGAACGTCCACAACTCTCTTTCAGATACTCCAAGATCACCGATGACACTGGTGTCATCGTTTTCGCCAGCGATCACGTCAGCAAGGGACAGACCTGATATCGGGTCAACCGGGAAGCTCGAGTGGGTCTTCTGCTGCCATCTGAAGCGCGCCTGAGAGTGCATAGCACCCGTTGGCAGCGCCACTGAGTAGGATGTGAAATTCTGTGTCTTCTCTGTAGGCAGACTCACTTCCACCAACTTCAACCACGCGCTCGCGTTGCTCGCTGCCTGCTTTGCTGGTAAGTAGCTCAGCACGATCTCTTCACCAGCGTCGACCATCTCACACGACACCCGATTATCGCCTGAGGTGTCGTACTCCTGACCCGCTCGATACCCGTAGAGTTGGTGGAAATGGACTTTTCCATCGAAGCCGAGCAAGCTAAGCGGCTTGGTCATCGCGTATCGATCGCCGAGCGCACTGAAGTACAAAGCCTTCGTCCCGTCGCGTGCGCCACACGACGAGCTGGGGTACCCGCGACTGATCGTCCCCCATAGAGAAGATTTGTCGACAGCGAATCCGTCGCCATCAAACGAGTCGTTGAACAGGATCACGCCGTGCCAGCGCGGGTCGGTGATGGCGTACGAGAGCGGTGGCGTCAACACTTCAATCTCGGCCGTTCCGATCTCCGTCGCAGTCTGGGCCACGACCACCTGCTCGTTCTCGACAGACTCGACTTGGCCCAGAAACTTAATCACGGCAAGCCCTGGCTCACGCGCGACCATGGTGAGTGTTTGCACGGCCGGATACGTGTTCGTGAATACAAAATCGCGGGGTGTGAACTGGATCGAGCCTGACACCGGTGTCACACGCACTTGGCTACCGGGCTCGCTACCATCGAGGAATAATCGCAGCTCCACATGTGAAATCGTCTCGTTCGCAGCGATGTAGTCGGGCAGAAAAGGCGGGTAAAACTGATATGCTGACACTGGAGAGGATAACAGCAGCGATGCCATCGCGTTGGCTACAATAGCAAATCCACTCGCCTTCGGGCGCCACCGTGCTCCATATCGCCCGGTCCTCATCGCGTCGCGCTCCTCGGGACTCGTGTTAATTTCGCACCAGAACTGCGCGCTCACCACCAGGAGGGTTGATCCGCGCGATACTTGATACTGATGAACATCATCGTGACGCCGGTCCTATGGGAGCCAGAGCGTGCACACGGACGAAGATAAGTATAGGCCATCTTATCGACCAGCCCCCAAAATGGAGGAGTGCCTCATGTACGTACATATTTAGAGTGCCCAGGGGAAGTCTGTTCTTGTGTGCCTGCTTGATTCAGCGCCTTCATGATTCACCGCCCGCGCTCAAACTGCGCGGCCAGCCCATCCACGCGGCCCTTGAGCGCGTCGCACTGCTGCTTGGCGCTCTCCAGCGCGCGCAGCGTCGCGCTGTCCGGCACGAGCAGCTTGGTGGCCTTCAGCTGGCCTTCCAGGATCTCCAAATTGCTCTCCAGTCGTCCAACACTGTCTTGCAGCGCATGAAGCCGAAACAGCACTTCCTCGGGCGCGAGCAGGTTGCGGAACATGACCTTGGCGAGCCGCTGCGCGTCGCTCTCCACTTTCGTGAGCTCGTTCTGGAGCTCGCGGAACGTCTCCTCGCGCTCCATGAGGTAGTGCTGCTTGGCCTGGAGCAGCACCATGCACTTGAGCGCGCGCGACGCGGCCCCTGGGGGAGCAAATGCTGCCAGCACGTCGTCGTCCTTGGGCGTCTTCCCCTTGACCAGCAGCCGCAGCGCCGCTCCGGACAGCCCGAGCGCGCCGCCCACGCGCGTCTTGACCTCCGCGAACGTCGCATTCACTGAGAACAGAAACTCGAACACGCTCTTGCCACGCGCGGCCTGCACGAGCACCGCGTCCTCGTCCACACCCCCCACGTCCACGCCCAGTCGCTGCGACGGCGGCACGGCCACGCCCACCGCGGCCGGCGCCAGCACCGTCTCTTGCGCGTCCTCAGCCGCCACTGTGGGCGCGGGTGTCGCCTTCGTCTTGCCGGCCTCGCTTTGGTGGAAGCGCGCGCTCCTGAGCAGCATGAGCTTGGCGCCGTCGGTGAGTGTTGTGGCCGCCGTCACCGCTTTGCCGCGGAAGAGCAGCTTCTGGTGGGCCACGGCGACGCCCGTCTGCTGCTCGACGGCGCGCTGGAGCGTCGCCAGCCACGCGGCGTCCCGCGCGGGCGGCGCCACCGCCAGCGAGAGCGTCTGCTTGCCGTGGAGAACTGTCACGGACCACGGCGCGTCGGCATCGCCCATGTTGCCGTTCAAAAAAGTTGATGTGAGGGGACGAGGAAATCCACGAGGAAAGGTTACCTTCAAGCGACCTTCACGCAACATGATATGATTGAGATGACCAAACGTGAGCAGAAGTGGTAGAACTATTGACGTAAACGGACTTGTATCTGCTTGAAGTGACGTGAGCACGATGGGCATGCAAATGGACGGCTCGCTGGCGCATATCCGTGGAAGCGTGGACCTAAAGAAGCGACCCACAGAGCACGACGACCGCGGCCACCGCGAGGGATGTCGTCGCCGCTGCCGCTGCGCTCTTTGTTGGCGCTGGCGTGGACGCCGGCGCAGGTTTGGTGCTCGTCGAGGGCGTCTGGACAGCGCTGCTCTCGCCACCCGTGACGCCGGATTGCGACCCCGTTGTTGCGGTGTTGTTGCCCGCCGTCCCCGCCTCTTGCGGCGCGGCGTTCGCCGTCGTGGTCTCTTGGGGAGGCTTGGTCGTCGTGGGGACGGTCGTCATGGGCGTGTCCACGGGCTTGGTCGAGCGCGGTGCGGTGGTCGTCGTCACCGGCGTCGTCGTCGGCGTGGCCGTCGTGACAGGCGGCATCGTGGTCGTCACGGCCCCAACGCTGCACTGTGTGAGCGCCGCCTCGAGCGTCGCAGTAAAGCTCATGCCGTTCACTTCGCAGTTGGGCAGCGCCTTGGCGTACGCGCGGAGCGCGTCGACTCAACCGGCCTTGGTGCAGGTCGTCGTGGCGCCGTCCACCGGCCGCGTAAAGTCGACGTTTCCACACGCCGACATGACCGCGGCGTACTCGGGCAGCTTGGTGACGCCCGAGATGTCGGCAGGCGTGCACACGACCGCGTCACTGGACGTCGCGGCCAAAGCGGTCGCGAGAGCGAGGAGCGAAACGGAGGCCTTCATGGGATGCTTGTATGCTTAGGCTGGACTCGGAGAATTTGAAAATGAGCATTTACAGAGGTCGGGGGTTCCCCAGCGAGGAGATAACCCACTACGCAGCTCCACCTACGCCTCCGGGGGAAGGCAAGGGCTGTGCATCTGCGTGTGCGAGTACTATTGACGTGTGTACCCATGAAAGGTCCCAGCCCCGGACGAATGAGTGAGTGCCAGCCTCTTTCCGAGGCCACCCAGCGACGAGAGAGTTGAAGAGAGTCGTCTGGCGGGGCCACGTGCCTTTGGGTGAGGAGTCAGCTCAAATGTGACGTGTCCTGGCGCGGTATCCTCCCGCGGTGCATCCGTTATAGGGTCAACTCTCCAACTCTCCCTGTCACATTACTGGATACACAGAGATTGTATGGCGATGCCGATCGACAGCCGTGGCGACCCAGCCAACGTCTTGAGGAGGATCCAGCGTGACGCACTCGCGCCCCGTGTTGGCGGGCTGGGACTCCCAGTCTGGGAGAATCTGACGAAGCCGCGTCGACGACGCGAGGCAGGCCAAGCGGGCCACGCCTCAAGCGAACCTGCACCCGTTTTTTATTGGTCAAAACTATTAGCTAAGGTATTGTGCTTGGTTGAAATATGTACTCGCGCCGCAGCAGTGAGGTCTGACAACAACGAGCATGGACGCCGAGGCGCGTCGCATGGAGGCCGCGCGCGCGCGGAACCTCGAGTACATCCGGCAGTACGCTCCGCTCCTGCTGCTGGTAGAGACACATACCTCTTGTATCTCACTCACGACTCCCTCTGGTGGTCCTGTGTTAGGCTCGATGAGAAGGCCGCGCGCGAGGCGGCCGACGAGCTGCTCCGCGAGCACCTGGGCGCCCCGCCGCCGCGCCGCAAGCCGTCGCCTGGCGCCGCAGCTGGCGCAACCAAGAACACGAGCGTGTACGTGTGCGGCCTCACGACGTATGCGGCGTGCAAACAACTCGGTAAGAATTGTAAGGACAGGAGATGTGGGCGATTATCTTCTGAGCTCTGTGGGTTCTGTGAATCTGAATCGCACATTAGAGGGCGTGTGCGCCAAGATCGGCAAGGTGCGCCGCATCAAGTTCTACCAGGACGACCGCGGCGGACTCAAAGTATGAGTGCGACGCTGTGAACACGTTAACCGCTTAGGAATGCTCATCTTACGGTGGGGAATTGTGTTATGTGGTCCAGGGCGATGCGCTGGTGACGTTTGCGTCCCACAACATGATGCTCAAGGCCGTGGAGCGTGTATGTGGGATCCTGTGGGTCGTTGTGGATCGCTCCGTCCGATATTCTGATGGAAGGTGGTGTATTGATGTGATGCAGTTGAACCACTTGGAGATCAAGCCGGGCGTGCTGCTCACGTACGTAGACTAGGTGGTGGGCTCTGAACGCTTGAAGCCAACTCCCATCACCATCGCCTCCGTCGTACCCACAAGGCTAACCACAATCGTCTCCCGGCACTGCCATCCTCAAGCGCCACGGAGGCCCAGTTCAGTGGCGCGAAAGAACCCAACACCCACGCCAAGCCGGATCGAACCGACACGAAGGCAACGCAATCGCCGACACCAGCCCAGCCAGCTCTTCCCGAGAGACTGTTTAGCCTAGAGGCGGTGCAGTCCGATGCCGCAGCATCTACCAGCAGTGCTGCCACCGAAGAAGTAGCAGATGAACAGCAAGAAGCGCAAGCGGCTACGGCGCAGCTGAGCCTCCCGTCCCGGTCGGTGATCCTGAATCACGCGTGGGACCCGCTGGCCCCGCAGGACGACGCCTCACAGTTCTTCACGGAGCTGGAAGACGACGTGCGGCACGAGTGTGGCAAGCACGGACGCGTGGAACACGTGAGCTTTCATTCAGTGCCATCGGACTGGAAGGTGTGCGCTGACCACATGCATTGTGTGTTCGCTAGGTACATATCCTCCCGACGGGCGCTGTGATGGTCCGCTACGAAGCGCTTGCCGGCGCGATCAAATGCCTACAGGTCATGCACGGCCGGTGGTTCGACGGGCGCCAGATCGACGCGCGGTTCGACCCGAGCACGCCCGAGGAACCGGAAGACGATGCCACGAAACTGGACGCATTCTTCGCATCGCTGGGATAATCGCATACGTTTTGTATGAAAAAGGATGCATTTTGGCTGATGACGATACAGTATGCTATCACGTCTCCCTCTAATGTGGGGGTTAACCGACCAAATGCGGCATGTTTACCTCGTGAAGGCTCCCGCGGTTTGTGGTATCTTCCTCTAGGTGTGGTGCGGCGAGTCCTGGCCGCACGACAAACCCACAGCGCAGTCGCGCGGGTACATCGTCGACGGGCGCTCCACCTGGATCGTCGTGTGCGTGATGCCCTTGCTCATCAAGTACTCCTGCGCCTCGTGGAGCGCGACTTCCGTGTCTTCCGAGATCACGTGCACGCTGAGCGACGGCAAACCGGCGCTGAGCGACCAGATGTGGAGGTCGTGCGTGGTGATGATCGACGGGCACTCGCGCAGGCCCTGCTCGATCTCGTCGGCGTCAATGCCCTCCGGCGTGCCTTCCATGAGCACGTGGATGCTGCTCTTGACAATGCCGATCGTCGTGCCCAGCACCAGGAACGAGAACAAGAACGTCGCGATCGGATCGGCGATCTGCCACGACGGGTTGTACCAGATGAGCGCGCCGGCGATGCACACGCCGATGCTCTGCAGGAAGTCACCGAGCGCGTGGATGTACGCGGCCTCGATGTTGAGGTTCTCGAGCTTGCGTGGCTTGGCCTCGTCCTTCTTCTTGCCGTTGCCAAGCTCCACGTCGCCGTGGCCGTGACCGTGTCCATGGCCGTGGTCGCTCTCGTGGTCGCTGCCGCCGTGGTTGTGGCCGTGGCCGTTGGCGTTCTTGGTCTTCTTCTTCTTCTCTTCGCCGTGCGAGTGGCCGTGGCCACTATGGCTGTGGCCGTGGTTGTTCTCCTTCTTCGCAGCGCCTCCGTGGCTGTGGCCGTGGCCGCTGCCGCCGTGCGAGTGGCCGTGACCCAGGATCTGCATGAGAATGAGGTTCACGACGAGGCCAATGCACGCGACGATGAACATGAGCTTGCCGTTGACGCGCTCGGCCGGGTCCGGGCCGAGGCACTCGACGAAGCGCTCGATCGCGGCGTACACGAGCACGCCCGTGAGCACCCAGATCACGAGCACACTCGTGATGGCGCCGATGACCTCAGCGCGCTGGAAGCCAAAGCTGAGTCGCGACGACGCCGGCAGCGTTTGCACCCAGATCGCAAAGAGCGAGATGAGGAAGCCCGCGACGTCCGAGAGTAAGTGCGCGGCGTCCGTCATGATCGCGAGACTGCCGGCGAGGAAGCCGCCGACGACCTCGGCGACCATGAACAAAAGCGAGAACGCACAGGCCCACTGCAGCTTGCGGCGCGCGCGCAGCGTCGCGGCGTCGAGCGGCATGCGGCGCGCAGAGCGGTCGAACGGTGCGCCCTTGAGCGGCAGCGTCTCGCCATCGGTCGCGGCGTACTGGTTCTTGCCCATGGTGATGGAGATCTTGTGGAGTTCCAGGCAAATGAGCTACTGGAGGAAAAACGGGGAAAACGCCGACTAACTGGAAGTCGCTGGGCGTCTAACTGGAAGGCGCGTGTCCGATGGCGACAAACCGTGGCACTGGATGCGCGTGGCGAGCGAGGGGTACTGAAGTGGCGGGTGGAGGAACGAGAGGCGAAGCTCCCTGGACCTGGACGGACCGCTGGCGACTTCTGGGCTGTTTGCTCTGGGCGCGTGCCACTCGCCAGCTCTGTAAAAACCGCCAGCAGAGCCAAACAAACCCAGTCAACAACGTCGACACAACACCTTGTTTTGGTACAACGTCACCATGAGACAAAGGATCGCATAAAGAGTGTTGGTAATGTATCGATATAGGATGTATTCTCGGTAGTACAGAATGGCTCCGCAATAGAGAGCGCCGCGTACGTCAGGGGGCAACTAAACGGGGAAATCATCAACGCTTGGTGGGGGAGGAACGAGCGCCCTCACACCATTGCATGCGTCACTATCCCTTCCCAACATATTTGAGCCGGGGACGCTCTCTGTGTTGCTGGATACCATGGATTACTGGGCGGCTGGGCGTGCCCCAATCGTTCAAAATACTCACTATGAAAACGCTCGTCCGGTTTAGTGTTCTTGAGATCACACCACTTGAAGTCGTGATGTGACGACCATGTGGCGTGACGATCTACGCCTTGTGGACGATCGGGTAGGACGCGCAGTCGGCGATGCCGCACATGTTCTCGCCGCGCTTGATCTCAAAGTAGCCGTCCATGCCCCAGCTCACGCCCCAGCTGTTCTTGATGATCCAGTGCTTCTTGCCGGCCTCGGTGCCGTAGCCCACGGCCAGCACGGCGTGGTTCACGTCCTGCTCGCCCGAGCGGCAGTCCTTGGACTCGTACACGCCCGACTTGTAGAAGCGAAAGTCCGAGACGACCTGGAACGCGACGCTCACGGGACCGGCCGTGCCCACGGCGGCCTTGAGCTCGTCTTCGTTGCGCGACGTGATGTTCACGACCGCGTCCACCTGCACGCCGACGTGGTACGAGTTGAACTTGCACTTGCCCTCCTTAGCCTCGTACGGGTACGTGTCTTCCGTGTCCAGGCCGCCGTTGTAGTGCACGTACTCGAACGCGTGCGACGGCAAGCCGCCGTTACAGCCGTGGTTGTCAAAGGCCTGCGCGCAGTCGAGCAGGTTCTGCTCTGAGAGCAGCACAGTCTTTTTGTTCGTCAGAATGTTGTGGCTCTCGAGGCAGCCCGTGGTCGAGAAGGTCCAGCACGAGCCGCACTTGCCCTGGTTCTTCACGGGCGTAACGGCACCGCGCGGGCGCCAGTCCTGCTCTTCCGGGATCTCGTCTCGGATCTGCTGGAGCGACGCCGAGGAGCTACAACACAGTTCAGCCAAACACAACGTGGTCAGCATACCCCTCTCACGGCATGCTTTGGTGCGTGTGCTCACCTCGTGTGCGTGGCCGAGCAGTTCTGCGGCGCGCTAAGGTACCACTGCTTGAACTCGGCCCTGTCGAGACACACAACCATCATCAGCTCTCATCCATCATCGCCTGCCTCGTCATCGCCCACTCAACGCACCACGTGAGGTCGGCGAACTGGTTCAGCTCCATGGTGAACGACTTGTCGTTGCGGCTGTTATGGGTCGCGACGAGTCGCGCGTTCTCGGCGAATACCGCGCGACGCATCTCGCGCTCGATCGGCGTCGCGTACTGGCGGCCGTGCGCGCGCGTCCACGAGGCAAACAGGCTGCCGATCTCCGTGGGCACGCTCGTCAGCGCCCACGCGGCATCGTCGTTGGACTTGTCGCACTGGAACACGGCCGGCGGGAGCTGGTCGGCCTCCTCCTCCGTGTAGCACGCCGAGGGCACGGCCGCCGAGCGGCACCAGAGGCAGTGGTTCTTCACGCACGCGTCCTCCGCGTGGAGCGAGTGGCAGTCCGCGTTAGACACCGATAAACCCGCGTTCGGAAGAAAGACCGGCGCGTGCGTGGGCGCGGCGTCCGCGATAGACGCGCAGGCGGCGAGCGCGACGGAGACGGCGACCGGGAGGGCGAACTTCATGGCTGCTTGCTTGAGATGTCGGAGGAAGAATCGCAGTGTACAACCGACTTCAACCCAGGTCGGGATCTTTCGAATGCGGGTTTAGGAGGGATCATGAAAGGTTGAGTCCAAAGTCGGACTCAACCAGAGAAGTCCTGCTAAAGCCGGATTTTGTGAGAAAGGTCACAAATTGTGACCCTCCATTCGTCACAATTGTGTGGATGTGTGTGCTTGAAATTGACACGGGTGAACACGGGGTGGCGCAAGATGCTTCATGAAAAGCCAGGCGTTCGTGTCTATTGGTACATGCTGCCTCCATGGGGCAGTTTTCTTTGGTGGGGGTTTCCTATCATATCACTAATATCTCTCGCTCGTTTCTGTGTGATCACTGCGTACACACTGGAGACTCCTCCGGGACGGGTGTGCAGTCACAGCACGCACTGGTGTCCTCCTTGGAGGGTTCTGTCTCTTTTGTCTCGGGGGTCTCGTGCTTCTCCTCGTCCTCGTCCACGTCCGAGCCGCAGAGCGAGTGGTCCGAGTCGTCCTCGGAAGTGTACGTCGACGTCGACGACGTCGAGGTCTGGCGGATCACGCACGCCGGCAGCGCCTCGTGGACCTGCGTGAGCCGCTGGAGCGTGTGGACCCAGCTCTTCTTCATGGCGCGCGTCTCGGCCGAGAGCAGCACGCGCTCGCCGTCCGCCTTGGTCACGAAGAACAGCAGCGCCATGGTGGTCGGCAGGTGCGCGCCAAAGGCCGCGATCTTGGCTTGCGTCGACATGGCCGAGCACTCTTGGACCTTCAAGATGGGGATCTTGCACTTGAGATGCGTCTGCTTGGAAGCGTGCACCGGCGACGCATAGCACAGCAGCTCGCGCGCCTTGAGCACGCAGTAGTAGCGCTTGTGGTGGAAAAAGTGGGTCTCGTTCGGCAGCGAGAGGAAGCCCTGCTCGAAGATCGTGTCCTCGGGCTGCGACGAGAACCGCGTCTCGCGCGCGAGCGACTCCTTGGCGTCCAGCACCATGTCCATGAGCTCTTGCCGCGAGTAGTGGTACTGCGTCTTCTCGGCGGCCGTGGTCTCGGCGCGCTCGTAGACCTGCTTGAAGTGCGCAGCGCTGGACGGGAAGTGCACGCGGCGGTCTTTGCTGTCCAGCTGCGGGTGGTGCGGGAAGCTGCTGGCGGCGCCACCGTCGTCCTCGTCGTCCGCGTGCTTCTTGTTGAGCTTGTACCGGTGGAGCGCGTCGCGCAGCCCCAGCGACTCGACGCACTGCGCGAGCTTGGCCGAGAGCGCGGTCGGCGCCTTCTTCAGGCTCGACTGCAGCGGCGACAGGTCCACGCTGCGGCTGCGCTTGCGCTTCTCCTTCTCGCTCTCAGTCTCGGTCGGCGTCACGGGTGCCGGCGGCGGCGGCGGCGCTGCCACCACGGGACACGACGGCGTGGGCGTGGTTAGACTCGCGCGCGTCTTGTTACCACGCGTGTCGGCCGTGCCGCGCAGCGACCAGCGGCGCATGGCCCACTTGTCGCCGAGCGACGCGCGGCGCGGCGCCTGTTCGTTGCGCATCGATGTCTTGCGCTGCGCCAGCGAGTGGTCCAGCGCGCTGCTCGTCGCCTCCATGGCCATCATCATCGTGGCGTTAGGTGTTGTGTGACTTGTGGTTGGCGCTTGGTGTTGGGGAATGACCGGCTCGCGGCGCATGCTTGGCACCCACAGCCAGCTCGAGGTCCTCTGTTGCCGTGGGAAGGCCGCTCATCTCGCCGGCACATGCGGGCTCCTCCACGCAGCTGCTGGCTTCGCCCGCGCCATCCTGTGGTACGTAGGGTTCCCAATATGGGACTCGACAAGACCGGGTCCACCACTGTTCTTTGTGTCAGCAGTCAGCGCACAGTCGGAAATTACCCAATCGCAGCACAGGACCAGACCATTTCTCTTCCACCTCTGCATTTTTATATGCCCATCTCCCCGCTTCTAGAAACCAGTCAGGTTATCGGATGTTAGAGAGTGGACTCCCCACCTCGTTTGACAGGTGGGTGGGTCGTGAGGGCGCCTGGTGCCCAGAGTGGTTGAAGTATGTAGTATTGGAGGTACTTGAGTTTGCAAAAACGAAAAGCTTCCTCCACTGGCTTCAACTTTTTTTTAGTTGCCAGTTTGCAGTTGGGTGCGTGCGTTCGACATTTTTTGCGGAGGGTGCGACAAAAAAAATTCCCAACCCGCAGAGAGATCTTCCTCTTCACTCCACGCCCACACATTCCCCGCCCGGCCAAAAACCAGCGGTTTACTTCCGTGTGAACCCGCCCGCCGCCATGAAAACATCTCGCGTTGAGCATGGAATCCAGACCACGGTTTTTTTGTTCTTTGTTTCTTGCACTTCTTCTCTTTCCTGTTTTTTTGTTTCTTCTTTCCTTCCTGTTTCTCAGGACATCCATTATGTATGTACCTACGTTGCAGTTTCAACTCATCCAAATGGGAAATCGACACTTGGCGCCCCCTCTCAGATAAGCCGCCTCACGCGTCGCTCTTGTCGGTGGCGCACGCGCGGCCGCGGCCGCCGTGGCGCGGGATGTACCAGCAGTGCTTGACGGCAACGCCGCCCACGCGCGAGGCCGCGAGCTCTTTTTGCATGACCCAGGCGTCGTCAAACGTGAGGAACTGGACCTGCGCCCACGTGGGCGAGAGCCGCAGCGCAAACACGCCGTACGGGTAATGCCCGGCGGCCCACACGTTCTCAATGTACTCCTCGGCGTACGGCGGGATGCCGCTGGGCGACTCGTTCTGGATGCCGCCGCCGGCGCCGTTCTCGATAAAGTGCGTGCGCAGCGGCTTCGAATAGTCGTGCTTCTCACCGTGCGTGTGGCCGTAGAAGAAGAGGTTGATGCCGGCGCCAGTGAGCAGATCGCGCCACGCGTCGGCCTGCTCCGGTCCATAGTGGTTGTACGGCGAGTAGTGCGTGTTGACCACTTTCCACGTGGCGTTGGAAGCCTTGGCCGCGTCCTGGAGCTGCACGCGCGTCTCCAGCGCCCACGTCTTCAGTTGCGCCATGCACGCGTCAAACATGTGCGTGTCGCCGCCGGCGCAGTACGGGTGGCCGCGCGCCGCGTCCTCGCACGCGCTGTCGTCGCCGTTCGAGTACCCGTAGCACTGGCAGCAAATCTGGCGCGCACCGTGCGACTCGGCGTCGTTCGTATCCGTGTTAAAAATTTCAACCTCGAGCCCCGCGGCGCCGTCGCGAAGCGTGTGCACGAAGAACCGCGCCGGCATCTTCCAGCGGTCGCCGTTCGGGCTCACGTACTGCGACTGGAGCGCAAACTTTTGCTGCAGACTCGTAAGGAGCTCTTCGGTCGAGCTGCACTGCGCGGGCAGGTCGCCGCTCGAACAAACGTAGCTGGCCCCTCCATAGTCGTGGTTGCCAATGACGTTGATCCACGGGATGCCGCGCAGCGACTCGTCCGCGTACTTGCTCTCAAACGTCTCCATGAACCGGTACGCCTGGTCGTTGGACGACTGCAAACCGGTCCAGTAAAAGTTGTCGCCGTGGCCAATGATCACGGACGGTGCGGGCGTCATCTTCGCGGCCGCGAGCCCCAACAGTGACGCTGTGTACTCCATCGCGTTGTAGTCAAGCACTGTAAAGTTCTTGCGGCGCTGGCAGCACGACCCATTGTCCTTGGCCACGGTGCGCCCCCAGTCTCCGATCGCGAGCGCCGACACCGAGTACACTTCGGTCGTGGGATCGGTGGTCTCTTCCTCGATCTCTTCCTCGACACTGCCCGAGCCATACGAGCTGGCGTCCGCAAAGATAACACGCCGTCCATCGGGTGAGAGCTTGCTCGATCCTCGCGAGCTGTGCTTGTCCGTAGCTCCCTTCACCTTGGCCTTGCCGTCGCTGCCTCCTGTAGTCGAGAGCACAATGACGACGATGGTGACGACCACAAGCATGCCGATTGTGCCTAGCACGAATGCGCGCCGCGCCGTGATCCTCATGGTGCCTGCCTGCAAATGTCGAACTGATTGCTGAGCCTAACCATCAGCCGATCAGCGTTTTCTTTTGTGATGGCGCGCTGCACACCATCACATCATGCGAAATTCGCAGAAATGCGCATGTGTATCCTTCTCTTCCCTTTCGCACATCACGTCCGCCCATCAACCACAGCCAAAATCCAAATTTGGACCCTTTCATCGCTAGCTCGCATGGGTGGCATGGCCCCTGACGCTTGAGAGTTCTTGATGATGATGCGCGCGGAGAATACGCCACCTTTGCCGCGCTCCGCCTCGATCCGCCTGTCAAAGACACGCTCGAATCCGCTTCTTGTGTCCATTGCAGCTGCAGCCAGCAGTGCCAACCTAACGGAAGTCGATGATGCAGTCAAGTTGGAATTGGCCGGCATGGAAGTCCGCACTGAGCAGCAGCCAGGGTCCGTGCCCACGGCGGATGCCGCACCAGTCGCCAAAAAAGGAGGCGGCCTGACCATCCAAAGCGCGTCGAAACTCAAGCTCATTGCCGCCAACCAGCGTCGAAAGGTTCAGGGCCGAAAGCGCAAGAACGCAGCGATTCGGCTCGCCGTGACGCTGGAGGGTGAGGAGAACGCGGACTTGGCGAAGATCGCAAGCGACGCAAAAAATGACCAAGCAGCGGAAGAGAAGGCGACGCAGAAGCAGCCCATCGGAGCGTACGAGACGAAAGACAACAAGTGGAAAGCAGTGATCCACGGTGAGCTCGAAAAGTTCATGTACCCAAGCCTTCGCCTCGAGGCCTTGTACGATACGAGCGAAGTTATGCCAACGACTCGGCAGGGACTGCTCTCAGGCAGAGCGCACGCGAATCCGCCGGCCCCCACTAGCACATCTGCCCCCATGCCTACCACCGAGCAAGTCGAGGCTGTGATGGCTGCGACGACGAAAGTCAAGTGGGAAGTTGAAAAGCGCTTTCAAAACGCAACTCAGTCCGCTCCGGTGAACGGACACCCTCGCGTTGACGACGAGGAGCTCCAGCGCTTGCACTTTGACATACAGCTCGAGACAGCTGAGGGGTTGTTGTGCAAGAAAGACATGCAGCTGCTCGACGCGAAGCGGCAGCAGGGATATTTGGCGTCGATCGGGAGCAAATACCTCCCAGAAGACCATTCTCGACGATCCGACAACGAACGCGATCTCTCTGTTGCAAATCTTGGCCGGGAGCGAGGCGCATCGCTCTATCAACCGCACATTGTGAACACTCCTCAGCTGATTCCCCGGCTTCCGCATACGCGAAAGTAAGCTTGTTGTCTCTCGTTTGCGTGACTGCACAAAAACCAAATGCTGATGCTTGTCTCGTAGGATCATCAAGGAGATCCAGCGCCACACGTCGAGCAACGGACAGATTCAATACTACGCCGACAAACACAACCTCTTTAGGAAGTGGAAGAAGCTTCAAGTGTCAGAACTGCACAAGGCGGACTCTCTTGACCATGACCTTGACATGGGCATAGACAGCAGCGACGAAGACAACGAGGAAGAAAGACGATCACTCGGTAAGCTGTCTCCACGCTCGCTGTTCTACCGCGAGTGCGCGAAGAAACAGGTCCTCCCCGAACCAATCTTCTCTCGCATCCACGAAGTCCCAGCGCCATCCAAGCGCTTGATTCCACTGCCTCAACACACAAGGAAATTTTCCAGCGTCGTTGCCAAACTTGTGCAAGCGGTTCACGAACAGCACGCCAAGCATGAAGATCTTGCGCCAACCCAAGACGGGAAGTATGCCACGAAGAAGCACCATTTGGCGCTGCACCTGCAACACTTTGGGCTCGGTGATGACAAGTTGGACGCTCTCTCGAAGTCTTTACAGCATTTCCAGTCCATTCACGTTCTCGATCTCAGTGATAATCGACTCACGGACAGCTCTATCATCCAGCTTCTCGAGTCTCTGGAACTTGCCTCTTCGTCTGTTCGGCCTGCCTCCGGCGCTGGCACGAGTAGGTTGGCGAGCAGTCGGCGCCGAGGAAATGACTTGCGTGTACTCAACTTGAGCCAGAACGATGTCGGGGTCGCGGGGTGTGCACAGATCGCGAAATTTATCGGCATTTGCACGCAGCTCACGCATCTTGACTTATCGCACACGAAACTTGGTGGTCCAGAGGCGATCGCTCCCCTCACAAGCGCCATCGAGACCCATCGAACAATGCGTGTTGTCAACATGTCGTACAACGCGATCGGCTCCCAGTGCGCAACAATGGTGGGCGATATGATGTCTCAACCGTCTTGCTCTGTTGTGGAGCTCGACATATCGTGGAACAAAATCTGCCTGGCTGGAGCGATCGCGATTGGTCGTTCCCTGCGCACAAACACTATGCTGTGCATCCTGAACCTCGCCATGAATCGGTTTGCGGACCAGGGCGCTGAGCAATTAGCGGCAGCACTGGCGCATAACACCACCTTGACAGAATTGGATCTCTCGCGCAACAACCTTGGTGGACGAAGTGCGATCGCCTTCGCGTTCTACTTGCGTAAAAATCGGTCTCTTCTTCATTTACGGCTTGAAGACAACCACATTGGGGCGACGGGGGCGAAGGCTCTGCTGCGGACAGTGTCACTGGGTTCACCATGCGAGTTCCATGTCGCCGCACACGACGTCGAGTCTCCAAGCGGTGAGAAGGATCCGATATTCGATATCATGGTACCTTCTATGCTGTCGCCGTTCGCACTCCAGATTGGTGAATCACCATACGATTATGCTGTCGCAAGTGAGCTCATCGATGCCGCTCTGTTCGACAAAACCTGCACCCTCACAGATATCTCCTTCATCGACGATCGAATACCGAAGAAGCCCGTGACAATCAGTCTCGCAGTGGACGAAGACCGGAAAACTCTGATAGATACGAGCACAGGGAAACCGTGGAAGCCGCCGCAAGACTACGGGATCTTCAAAACCAGTGCATCATTCTTACCACCACCGATGCGCGTGACGCCACACTTGAATGAAGAAGCGTGCTTGGCGCTTATCCGCGCCATCGAGCGAGGCTTCTCGTCCCGGGAGAAAGCGAGCTTGCTTGCGCTGGCACTGAACGACTTCTTCTTGACGACAGAACTCGCCAGCCTGTTCGTGGAGAAACTGCGAGGCGCGATCGATGTCGTGGAGGTTGTCGCTCGACTGTGGCCGTGTCTGTTGGATGGTGACCGCGTCTTTCGCTTCCTCCAGACACACTTGTCTGTTCCCGAGCAGCGACGCCTCATTGACTCGTTCGGGCCATCAACTATTCAGTTCACGAACGAAAACCCGACTGGGAGATGGGCGCTCAATCTGGGCGACCGTGGACAGCGCAAGATCGCGATCTGGTTTGCGATACTTAATGCCAAGGAGAATACTCTCGCGGTGGAGCTTCATCCAAAGCGGACGGACGCATCACAGTACGGCAAGGCCTTCAACTGGCGCAACGCCAGCTACAACCGGAAGGGGATCCGGCTGAATTACACTTTTTTTGACCGACTGCCGACGACAGGCATGCTTGAGTTTGACTTTGTCTCGACCGTGCGTCATGAAGATCTTGCGCGACCGAAGGAGATCAGCGATGAAGAGCTTGACGCGCTGCTGAAAGAGATCGGCATGGAAGTCTTCTCGATCTACATCCCGCTGCAGAAGCGCAAAGACCTCAAGTATCAGCTTGTGCTCTTCCACCTCGCCATCGCCAACCAGTTCGTCACAAGCGCGCAGGCACACCGCGTGCTGCAGTACTTCCCGAAGAACTACGAGTCGTGTCGCTTCAAGCTCATCGTCGCTGTCCACCGCATGCTGATCGACATGGAGAACTTCAACGAGATCCTGGACCGGCTCGTCGCGGCCGACCGGCGCCGCGTGTACACCTCGCTTGGATACTTGAACGTCGTGAACCCGCTGGCCGTGGACATGGACTTCGAGGTGGACTTTGAGCGCGATGACGAGAAAATGCTACTGCGCGCGCTCGTGGACTTGTCGATGAGCTGCCCGATGGACATGATCCGCATCGAGAGCGAGCGCTCGACCGTGCTGGTAATCTACTCGATGTACCAGACCAACTCGGTGCCCGCGCAGGGCCGCATGTTCTTCCGTTATATGTCGCATCCGATCCCGTCGCGGAGCGAATTCCTCAAAGTGCGTAGCGCGATCTTCAAGCACTTCTTGTGCGGCGAGCGCATGCGCATGTATGTCGAGACGGCGCTCACCGCGGCGGCGACCACGCAGCCCACGCCGCCTTCGTCGGCGTCGCCGCAGCGCAGCGAGAGGTCGGTGACGCTGGCGGCAGCTCCAGCGTCGTCCACGGTGTCGCCTTCGTCGTCGAGGCCGCCTTCGTAATCTTCCCGCTCAACGACAAACTGACCGTGATCAAAGGGAAACCTTGCAGACCATCACTCTCAAACCTTTGCAATTCATTTTTGAACCGGGCTCCAATTCAACTTTGCAATTCAAAAATCTGTGTTAGAATTGCAAAAGGTTAACTTTTACGGATCCTCGATTGGCAGGAGGAAGCGGAAGCAGCAGCGGCAACAATGGCGGGCGGGGGCACCAAGAAGCTCGAGCGTGCGGCGGCGGAGGAGGAGCAGCGCGCGGCGCTCAAGCGCGTGCACGACGCTGAGGGACAAGATGCGATATCAGCTGAGGCAAACGACGATGACGACGACGACGACGACGGTCCGATGCCCATGCCGATGCCGGCGCCGCAGGCCAAGAAACGCAAGAAGACGCTCCAGTTCGAGGCCGAGTACCTCAAGAACCTGCCGAGCGCGGCCATGTACGAGCGCAGCTACATGCACCGCGACGTGGTGACGCACGCGGTCGTGGCGCCCGAGACGCAGTTCTTGATCACGGCGAGCCGCGACGGCCACGTCAAGTTCTGGAAGAAGATGTCCAAGGGCATCGAGTTCGTCAAGCACTACAAGGCCCACTTGGGCCCGATCTCGGGGCTCGCGGTCTCGAGCGACGGACTGCGCCTGTGCTCGACGTCCACCGACCAGAACATCAAGTTCTACGACGTGCTGGGCTTCGACATGGTGAACATGCTCCAAGTGGCGTACGTGCCGAGCGAGTGCTGCTGGATCTACCAGAAGGGAGCGATCGACGCCAAGATCGTGGTCGCGGACCAGGACGGACCGAGCCTGCGTGTGTACAAAGCTGAGCAAACGACCTCCGAGCCGCTCCACGTCCTTGAGAAGGTACACACGGCGCCAGTGACGGTGTTGGGCTTCAACGCCGCGTTTAACTGCGTTCTCAGCGGCGACATGCGTGGACACTTGGAGTACTGGAACACCGAGACGTACAAGTTTCCGTCCGCGGGCGGTGACGTCAAGTTCAAGTTCAAGGGCGAAACGGATCTGTACGAGCTGGCCAAGTCCAAGACGTACGCGACGTCAATTGACGTGAGCCCAGGTGGGGACAGCTTCGTGGTCACAGCCAACGACTCGCAGATCCGTGTGTTCCGGTTTGCGACGGGCAAATTGCGTCGCAAGTATGACGAAAGTCTGCAGGTTTTCGAAGATGCACAGGCTGACGACACGCTGCATCTCGATTCCATTGACTTCGGGCGCCGCGCGGCTGTCGAGAAGGAACTCGCTGCGTCCAATAACGTTGGCAACTGCATTTTTGATGAGTCTGGCCACTTCATTCTGTATCCAACATTGGTGGGCATCAAGGTTGTGAACCTTGAGACCAACAAGCTTGCGAGAGTGCTGGGCAAGGTGGAGAGCTCTGACCGATTTTTGCGCATTAGCCTCTTCCAAGGTCGGCCTAAGATCAGCTCGCAGGTCGAGCGTTCCCTGAATGCCTCGAAGGGCCTGAAGGCCGAGGCACTCGTCATGTCCGATGATCCGGCGAGCAAGACGCTGATCGATCCGACGGTGTTCTGCACGTCTTTCAAGCGAAACCGCTTCTTCCTCTTTTCGTCCCGCGAGCCGGAGGAAGATGAGGAGGACGGCGACGGCAACACTGGCCGAGATGTGTTCAACGAGAAGCCGACACTCGAAGAGACCCAGATCGTCGCCGAGACTAGCACGTCCAAGAAGCTCGGCGAGACCGCGATCCTGCACACGACCATGGGTGACATCACGATCAAGCTGTTTGCGAAGGAGTGTCCTCGCACGATCGAGAACTTCTGTACTCACGCACGGGATGGTTACTACGACAACGTGATCTTCCACCGTGTGATCAAAAACTTCATGGTACAAACGGGCGACCCACTGGGCGATGGCACTGGCGGTGAGTCGATCTGGGGCGGCGAATTTGAAGACGAGTTCCACCGCAGCCTGCGTCACGACCGACCGTTCACGGTGTCGATGGCGAATGCAGGCCCGGGCACGAACGGTTCCCAGTTCTTCATCACGACCGTTCCGACCCCGTGGCTTGATAACAAGCACACCGTGTTCGGCCGTGTCGAACAGGGCAAAGATACGGTCTCGGCCATCGAACAAGTGCGCGTGGACAAGTATGACAAGCCTGCGCAGGAGATCAAGATTATCAACATCGACATCTTTTAGAGGCATCCTAGATGCCCATCTTTTTGTTTGTTGTTGCTGTTCGCTATCTGGGTCTGGTGGGTGGCGTCTAATCAGCTTTAGTGTGTCGTTGGTGCGTCTTTGGACGGGATCCTGGGCAAGGAGCTCGCTTAAATTCCGTTCAGCAACCGGTTGGCGGCGGCCTCAACGTTGTTGTCGGCGGCTTGCAGCGCAGCGAGCACACGTTCCCGGTCAAATCCAAGCGCCTACGTAGCAACAGCAGGTCGGTGAGGTCAAGATACACCACTTGTCAGTATAGCTGCACGTACCAGCAACTGTTCGATCGCGGCCTCCGAAGGCGGCGGCGGCGGCGCAGCCGCCAGATGTGGCGGCAGCATTCCGCCGGGCAGCAGTTGGTCGCGGACACCGTGGCCGTTGGGCATCGGCGCGCCGGCTCCGTTTTGCCGCACACCAAGGCGGCGTTGGGCGTCGAGCACGCGGCGCTGGCGCTGCTGCATGATCGCGCTCGCGGGCACCACCTCCAAGAACGGGTGGAAAATCTGTTTGAAAGAGATACAGATACCATCGTCAGTCCCTCTTTCTTCCGATATCATAATAGAGGATCCAAGCACGCACGCCAAGGATGGTGCAGATGAACGACGGCAGCTGCAGCTTGGAAAGCGGCGTCGAGCTGAACAAGACGCCGAGGAACGCGCCGGGCAGGAACTCAAGCAGCGTGAACGGATTGCGGCCAAGGACCTACCAGATGAACAATGGACCGACGGCAATGAGCACCTCTGTGGGGCCCACGTTCCCCGCAGCAAACGCCATAGACGTACCACGAGCAGCAGCAAGTAGGTCGTGGACTTGTCGGAGAAGTTGACGCCGAGCAGGCTGTACGCCTTGGGCTGCAGTCGCGGCACAAACTCTGGTGGCAACCGTATCAAGCCAGGAGTCCGTTAGTCCACTTGACAATGTGATCTGGGGTGCGCCGAAATTGACATCAAGCGATTAACACGCACTGAGGAAGAAGATGGTGAGCGCGCCGAGCGCGCTGTACGGCCCCGCGGGCAGGCGGCGGCCCATCGCGGGCCACGAGAGCAGCGCCGAGAGCTGCAGCGCCGCCGTGATGACCCACAGGAAGAACAGCAGACTGCCAAACTTGCGCGAGCCCATCTACACAATCGCAATCGCCCTCAACGTCAGATCCAGCCCTGAGAAAACCACAGTCATTTTGAACCGGCCGTACCTGGCGCTCGAGAACGCGGAACTGGAAGATGATGTAGAGCCCAAACGACGCCGCGAGGCCGCTGCCAAGCCATACAAGCGGTCAGACGCTTTGAAGACAGACAATGGAGGGGACAACGACATGGATACGCACTGGTGGAACGCGAGCTGGTTCGAGAAGAGCCGCCAGTACTGGCCGCGGTACAGCACGCCCTCGCGCTCTGGCGAAGTTGAAGCACATGTGTTAGACCAGCGTTTAGTCCACGCTCCATAGAGACAACCATACCGAGCAGGAAGAGGCGGCTGTAGCCGAAGAGAATGCTCGCGGAGCTCGCGGCGCCGACGGCCATCGACGCCGCGTACGTCACCGGCGCGCCATCTACGCGCATCATACCAATGTGAGCTCCCCTGGTCTAACCGCAGTGGCAAGCGCGTAACCCAAAGGTACCCCACCGAGGCGCCTATATAGGTCGCGTCTAAAGCTCTTCACGTACAGAAGCCGCGCAGGTCTGCGTGCATGGTGATCGGAAAGCGAAGCGCGCTCTTCTTCTCCTCAACGCGCGTAGGAGCCGATGCCGTGGGGTCGTTATTTCAAGGTTTCCACGCGTCATCTCTCTTTTCTCATGGGAGCTTCGCGCTACTTCATAACGCTACTTCATCACTCCAGTACGTATTGTGAGATTAGGGGGTGTCAAACCTTCGCTCTGATCAAGCCCCTATCAGCCGACGATTCGACCAGAAATCAGCAGGCTTTTATGTGTCCTATCAGCGCTCCCAAACCTTGAGTACCCCTGCTCTTTGTCCTACCAGCCGCTGATAAAGCACGCTCAAAACTCGATTTGTTGGAATTTTCACGTTGGTTTT